>JAHXMQ010003857.1:371791-405631 GCA_020466415.1 Ammodramus savannarum pratensis
CCGGTGCGGCCCGGGCAGCCCGGGGCACGGCACAGGGTACACCGGACCCGGCTGGGCGGCCGGGGGTGGCTGAGGCCGTTCTGTTCCTTCTCCCCGCAGGTGTCGGTCATTAACACCGTGGACACGTCCCACGAGGACATGATCGTAAGTGTGCGGGGAGCTGCTCCGCCGGTCCGGCGGCTGCTGTGGCAGAGCTGCTCTGGGGCTCTCTGTGAGCGCTGAGCGCGGCACGAATGTGCTCGTGAAAGAGCACACTCGTGGGGTGTTGGATGCAGAATGCTGTCTGAAATCCTGATCTTGCCATTTTATACTGTGTGGAGGGAAAAACTTGGCTGGGCGGAAAGGGGAAATTATTTAAAATCTTAATTTTCATGTGAGGCCTTGTTTCTGCCCTTTTTTGTGAAATAATAGAGATATGTGTATATTTGCTGGTACAGGCCTTCAGCTGATAAAAATGGTTTTCCTTTAAGTGGATGTGTCTGGGAGTAGATGTATGAATATGGGTAGGAAGAAAGGTTTCAAAGTAATTTGTTGGAGGAAGAAGCCCAGTTAGATAAGCCTAATTCTTCAGGAAGTATTTCTTCACAGAAGAGGCTATCAAGCATTGGAAAGGGCTGCCCAGGGAGGTGGTGTAGTCACCATCCCTGAAGGTGTTCAGGAAATGACTGGATGTGGTATAAAGTGTTCTGCTCTAGTGACAAGGGACAACTGTTGGTCAAAGGTTGTAGTCAGTGACCTTGGAGGTCTTTTCCAGCCTTAAATATTCTATGGCTTGGTAATGGTGAAGTTTCAAATATCATTAAGAGCAGTATTTGTACACCCACTTCACATTTTAGGAAACAGAAATACATAACTTGTCACTGCTTTGTAGTGAGCATGAGTTCCCTGTCACGAAGATGCTGTGGCTGTTGCTCAGAATTCCCTGGGTCCCTCGGTGTGACATTTGTGCAGTGCCTGAAGGAAGCACATGGCTCGTGTGGCACGCCTGGGCTGTGCCCGGGGCCGGGTGGGCAGGCCGGGCACGCCCTGCTGAGCGCGGCTCTCCTCTCTCCCCAGCACGATGCACAGATGGATTACTACGGCACCCGCCTGGCCACCTGCTCCTCCGACCGCTCCGTCAAGATCTTCGACGTCCGCAACGGGGGGCAGATCCTCATCGCCGACCTCAGGGGGTGAGATGGCACAGCACCAGCCAGTAATCAGGGCAAAGCCTTGGGGCCTTGTCCTTTGGCCCTTGGGCAGCACCGAGGGCAGGCTGAACTCCTCCAAGACTGTGCTGAAGAACTCCTGGGAGCTGGGCTAGGGATAGAGCTCCAGTGGGAAGCACAGTCATTCATTTAGTACTTTGCATCTGTAATTTTCAAGAAGTAACATGGACTGATACAAATGTGAATTGTTTTCTGTGGCAGTGAGAGCCCTGCGTCAGGGCACCAACATTGCCATCTTAGCATTGCTCATTCCTCATGTCAGATCCCTAATCCCTCCCAGAGCAGCGATTCACAGCAGTGCTCTGTGAGGCAGCTGCAGCTGGAAGGGGTTTCTCTCAGCTTTTCCTAATGATGCTGTTTCCTGCAGGCACGAAGGTCCCGTGTGGCAGGTTGCCTGGGCTCATCCTATGTATGGGAATATCTTGGCTTCCTGTTCCTATGACAGGAAGGTTATTATCTGGAAGGAAGAAAATGGCACTTGGGAAAAGACCTACGAGTACACGGGACATGATTCTTCAGGTATGGAGGGCTGGAGTGTGGAGCTGGGAAGGGAGACTGAGGAGGTGAGGGGATTTGGGTAAGACTGAATGAATCTATCAGTGTTGAGGAAGAAAGCCTCTGTCAAAAGGAAAACGATAAAAACTGAAGAGAGAGTAAATGTGTTCAGCTTTGACAGGACATTTCCCTAAGATTGTATTGCTGGGTAAGCCACTATTGATTCATACCATGTGTCTGTAGGTGTTGTTATACAAATAAGTCAGCTTTGAAATAAAGATGGCAGGGAACTGAATTCTTGAAGAAAATACTGCCTGTTTCCAGTTAGAAAGACTGCATTTTATCATGCTGTATTTTGTTTTGAAATTGAAACTGTTGTGTTCACATGATTTACCCTCCCAATGCGGATCTGTTACTCAGTAAACAATGCTAATTGGCTGGCTTTTGCTGAAATTTGACTCATTCTCAGCTTTGAAAGCCACTTGCTTTTGGTGACCGTGCCACTGATAGCAGTCAGTGAATTGGTCAGTGAGTCTCAGGTGGGCCCTGTGCTGTAATCTGCTCTGTCTCACCCTTGCAGTGAATTCTGTCTGCTGGGCACCCCACGACTATGGGCTGATCCTGGCCTGTGGCAGCTCTGACGGGGCCATTTCCTTACTGAGCTACACGGGCGATGGGCAGTGGGAAGTGAAAAAGATCAGCAACGCACACACGGTGAGTCTGGTCCTGTGGAGAGACAGCACCAAGGTGATACCTCAGAGACTTGAGCAGATAAATACTGAAATGCAGTGAAATTATGTGAAACATCCAGACCCAAGAATAGTTTCAGTTCATCCAGAGTAGGCAGGTATACTTTTTAGTCACTAAAATGAAGTGGAAATATGATGAAGTTCACTAAACAGCCCTGGCAATCCCTGTTTATTGGGCATTATTGTTAAACACAGTGCTGAAAGTTACCTGATAAGAAATGGCCTTGGTACTAAGAATACCTGCACCAGCTGGAAAAAACTGTGGGACTCCTGTTTTTCCCAAAATTGTGGAGATTTTTGTTTCAGCAGAACGTAATAAGCTAATGGCAGTGACCCCCAGTAGAAAGAAATTCAGCTTAGGACCAAAGGTTCCTTCTACTCCTGTATTCCTAAATCTTAGCAACTGTGTGTGCCTTTTGTCTTTGTGGTTTCTGCCTCCCCTATTTGCACATCCAAGATGAACTATTTTGTGTGCAAATACCCTTATAGCTACCTCAGGCTTTCTGAGTAAGTGCCTTAGTGAGGCTGCTCTGCATCTGGATTTCTTATTCATCCAATATTCATCCAGCATGCAAGACTTCAATTTTTCTGAGATGGGTTTATTCACCATGCTCAATAGAGAGTATGCTACATGTTCTTCACCCCTTCAGCAGCCTCTGTCTATTTATTTAGTTAATTAAAGTAATCAACTTTTAACAGTGATGCTTTTCCTTCACTAGATTGGATGTAATGCAGTTAGCTGGGCTCCTGCTGTTGTACCAGGAAGCCTTATAGAACAACCCTCTGGTCAGAAGCCAAACTACATCAAAAGATTTGCATCTGGTGGCTGTGACAACCTGGTCAAGATCTGGAAGTAAGTGCCCTGTCGCCAGATAAAACCTGACACCTTAGGCTTTGAGTGTCCCTGTTAGTATCTCAAGTAATATCTTTGGCTTCCCTATTGTATCATCTTTGAATTACTGTTTTAGAGAAGTGTTTTAAAAATGGAAACTTAGTGATGCACAGTATCTCCCATGGTTCTTGCAGTTTGTGCCAGCCCTGTGTGATCTTGTCCCCAAGGGCAGCTTTGTAATGGCCTTTGGTTACCACTTTGGTTGTAGCAGATTTCTGACAGTAACTGGAGGTCAGAGCCTCTTTGCCTGTGCTGCTTTCTGTCCCCTGGAAGGGATTTTGTCACTTCAAGCCATAGAGATTTTTGGAGAAGTAGGGAACACTTGTGCTTTGTGTTGCATTGATGAACACGGAGTTTGAATGCCACAGTCCAAAGCCTTCCTGAGCAGGGCATGAGAAGACAGAGGATGCTGCCGCTGCCCTTGTGACGATCCAGTTGTGTTTTCAGGGAAGAAGAGGGTCAGTGGAAAGAAGAGCAGAAGCTGGAGGCTCACAGTGACTGGGTACGAGACGTGGCCTGGGCTCCCTCCATAGGGCTGCCAACCAGCACCATTGCCAGCTGCTCACAGGTGAGGATCCTTTGGGGCCAGCACTGGGGGTGCTCACTTCCACGAGCCTCCTTCCCCGTTTCTGTAGTGAAGGAACTGTAGGGATAGAGCTGCTCTGACACGTCGTCTTGGCCATCCTTTGCTATATTTGGGTCTCTGCATAAGAGCCTTTGACTCCTGTTCTTCCCAATCCCAGAAGCCCAATAGAGGCGTTTCTGGAGAAAGGTTTATGGGTGTGTGTGCCTCTGTACCAAAGACTGGCTTCTGGTTGGAAAATCATGAGCAGGATGATCTCACTGGGAGGAAGGCCTTCCAACTAACGTCATATTTAGTGTTTTTGGATCAAATTTACTGAACTTCCTTCTAAAAATACTGTTTTCTAATAATTGGCATTCTTAATCAGCTCTGATATCGTCAGCCTTTATATTGACTGTTGTCTTCTTTGCTAATCTGTAAAAGCTTTTTTTTTTAACATCAAGAAAACTGCTTAGTGAGCTCCTGCCATGTGAGTAGAAAACAAAATCTCATTCTGGGGAAGTATTTCAGCTGATAATATGTATTTTGGGGGCTCTTCTCTGGTATTTGCAAGTCATTGTTTGTTGGTAGTTTTTCTCATCAGAGCTGTACTCCTGTCTTGCCTTTATCCATAGCGAGGAGACAGCCCCTTGCTGTGCTGAGCACAAATCCGTGCAGATGCATCAAGGGTGGTGTGCCAGCTGTGATTTGGAAATGTACTGCAGGGGCAATTCAGGGTTGTGTTTCTATGCCCAGCCTTGGTCTCTGTGCTTTCCCAGGATGGCCGAGTGTTTATCTGGACGTGTGATGATGCCTCTGGGAACTCCTGGTCACCAAAGCTGCTGCACAAGTTCAATGATGTTGTCTGGCACGTGAGCTGGTCCATCACTGCCAACATCCTCGCAGTGTCTGGAGGAGACAACAAAGTGAGTACTGTGCCTTGGCTTTTGCCCTGTGCTCCCTGTTTCCAGAGGAGCTGAGGTGAGACTGTTGTCACATGTTTAACACAAGGCTGTCATAGAGTCTCCTTTGCTGCCATGGGGACGTTTTTTCCTCTGGTTAATCAGGAGGGCAGGAAAACCAAAACCTTTGGAAACCGCTTGCACTGCGTTCTGAGACCTTACCGGAGGGTAGAAATGCAGGCTGCACTTGATTTTGTGGGGTACTGACAATTCACATACTCTCCTCATATGACTGCAGCTATCACCACACCCGTGCTGTGGTAGCTACAGGAAAAGGGGAAACAGGAAATGTTTAAAGCTGAAAGCTGTTCCTGCTGTGTTTTTGAGGTGACACTGTGGAAGGAGTCGGTGGACGGGCTGTGGGCGTGCATCAGCGACGTGAACAAGGGCCAAGGAGGGGTGTCTGCTGTGACAGAGGGGCAGCAGAACGAGCAGTGATGCACCAGGGAATGCTCCAGCTGCAACAAGTGACCACTGCCCCTGATTTGCAGTGAGTCTTCAGCTGGATGAGAACTGATTTTATCTAAACTGGACATGAACATGGGAAACAATTATCCAATTTTATGAGCACTCTATTACTGGGAGGCTACAATATGTTGATAATCAGCCTTAATTGACATTCCCTTAAATTTAAGATAAACAGTATAGCCAAGTACTGTGCCTGATACTACTCCTTGATGCTGTAGGAATTATTCCCTGCTTTTCTGGTTTAGGGGTCAAATTTGAATGGCTGTGCTGTGGTCAGAGTTCACGCACTTCAACAGAACAGGGGGAAGCTGTCAAAACAACAAGGTGTGTGTGATACTCCTTGATGCAGGGGACAAGCACTCTGTGCCCTCAAAGACCAGAACTTTGTTTCAAGTGAGGCAATGGGCTGGAGTTCTCGGGTTAGCTGGTAGTGTGCTAGCTAGCCCTGCTGGTAACAGTGACGTTGTTGTACTTGTGTCTTTCTGAAAATAACGTGCTTGGTGAAAGTCTCTTTGCTTTCTTGAAGATGAAAAGGAGTAGTGGAATGCATATGTCTTCTGCTATATAATAATCTCAAACTGGGTTATTTAACCAACATCAATAAATCAAACCATGGTTTGAAGATTTATTTTTTTTAGTCACACTTCTGTACTGTATCTCAGTTGTTTGGATTTTTTTTTGTTGAGAAAACCAACAGAATAAAATCTTATTGGTTAAAACCTGGTGTGCTGTATTAAATAATCTTTTCACAGGACTGCCTTTTCAAGACAATCTGCAGTGTGTCTTCAGCCAAGCCACAGTCACATCTTCCCATCCATGTAATTAGCTTTGCAAGAGTTTGGCTTTTTTGGTGGGGTTTTTGGTACATCACGAGACGAGACTTTACAAAGCCGTTACTCTTCCTTTGGTATTGGTGTTGCTCTCCTTTGGTCTTGGCAATTCCCAGGGAGAACGTAAGCAGCGCCAGCTTCCCTTTCCTGCTCTTACAGCTTCACTCATCGTGAGGGAAGAAAGAAGGACATGAACCCATTTGCACACTTTGAAGTTATTTTTAAAACCAATGTTAGCTGTGGAAAAGCAGAGCCCCAGGTCTGTGGCAGTTCTGCCCGGCCCGCACCGCAGGATCCTTGGTAATTAATTTTACAGTGAAATTCTTCTCTAGAGCCATCAGAAAGGAAAAAAATCAGCTTTTTGACACTGAATGAAGACTGAATAAATATGTTTGTACTAATAATTGCTACAGAGAGCAAAGTGACCTTGCGCTTCTTATAGGCCCAAATAGGGTGGAATGAGATACATTTTCTGTGCCATAAATCGTGAAAAAGCAGGCTAGAAAGAGGAATTTTTCAGGTTTTTTATTCAAAAAGCTATTAGTAAATGGCAATGCATAAACTGTCTTGTGAACTGCCAAGTTACATAACAGTGTTAATGTAAGACCACACAGTGTCTTGTATGTGCCATACTAAATACTCAGGTAATCTGTAAGACTACCTAAATCACCTCAGAATACTTTAAAACCATCAGGGTACAAGACAAAGAATAACAATTCCATATGGTGACTGCAGAACAAAACCTCTAAAGCACTTCCATGAAACAGAACTATGCACAAACTGCATTTCTCAGTTTAAACTCTCTGGTTTGCCATTCAGCTCTGGAGCACAGCCATGTGCATTCCTTTCTGGAGAAGACACAAGGATTTTACCACGGGTCTCCCAGAATATACCAGTGAAAAACAATAAATATTACATTTTCAGCGCCATAAAGTATCTTGATAAATCTGTAGAACTAAGTAGTTATTGACCAATCTGAGTATACAATGTTTCTTATGTCAGTACTAATCTTATCTTGGTTTGATTCTGGTAAAATAAAAAAACACATGTAAATATAAAGACAGTATCCAAGGCACTTATAATTAAGGAATTTTACCAGTTTTTAGTGTAGAGAATAACTTGAGAAATGTGTAGATAACTCCAGTACTCAGGTCTTTAGCTAAAATACTTTTACTTGCTCATAATAATACATACAATGAACTAGGTACTGTACAAAAATAGAAGGGGTGAAGCCTTTATATAAAGCTAGGAATATATACTAGTACACAATTCCACTGAAAATAATTACATAACATTATTTTATTTTGGTTCCCTAAACTGCACTGAATTGCAGCCATTTCTGCACATCAGGCCCTGTTCCCCATGCTCAGGAGGCAGCTCACCTGTCTGTAAACAGAGCTGCATACTCTGATAATTCTTTTGGTCCCTCATAAACCTGTTTTTCCCTAGACTGCACACAAGTGGAATATGCTAGCAATAATAAAAATAATAAATAGCATAAAAGCCAAAGTGATACTTTCTTGAGGGGGCTTTCACTTGATCATAAATACACCAGCATACAAGTTTCTATTTTTTCTTTTGCATGTGATCCCTGGGCCTGAGACTGCTCCTACAACTAAGGGACACCCACAAGGATTCCTCTGAGAATGCCTGGTGAGTGTGGAACCATCAACAAGTCCTCTTATTAGCTTATATTTGATCCATTGCCAAAATAAATACAACAAATTATGTTTCAAGTGTCCTATAAAAAAATCAAAGCTATTTTAAATTAAAATCTTTTCCCTAATCCAAAATATACCACAGTTACCATGTGAAGCACAATGAGAAACATTTCCATGTAAAGGACACTTAGAAAAAAATAATTCCCAAAAATACTCCTATGAAGTATTAAACATGGTCTCAGAGCTCCCAACAGTGAACCACAAGGTTGGATTAAGTGGTGTCACCTGTGTATGTGGAGGGAAGCTCAGAGTGCAGGAAAGTGAAGTTAATTACCTACAGCTGTGGTCAGTGCAGTTCAAACTGAGATGAAGCTGTACAGCATTCTGAGACCTTGCACAAAAACCCCTCTCAGGTAATGCAGTGGTTCTGGGTGTGTGGACTGAGATTGTACAGAACAGGAGAGAGGCACTGGCCAACCTGCCAGCAGCTCTGAGGGTTCCTGTCTGGGCAAAGAGCTCAGGGCACTTCTGCCATCCACTGCTCAGCATTGCTCTGCAGCTCCTGTGGCTTAATGACACCAACAGACGCCTCCTGAAACACTGCAAATCAATCACAAATCATTATGGCACCTGTGTTTGCCATTCCTTTTCACATTGCAGATGAAAAGTGGGACTGTGCTTTAATCTGCTACAGAACAGTTATTTTCTGGTGCTTCTCTATGTGGTACTTCTTGTTTCCTTCAGTCAGGGCTAGTGTTCCTGATCAAAACCTGCTACCTAATCTTACGTGAAAGGGGCACTTTTACCGTCCTTCTAATGAGGACACAGTCCTTATTTCCTCTTCTGAGCTGGCCACTGCTAATTAATCCATCCAATTTATGATTCAAAAAGTTCAGAACTGTTTAACTTGTCCTCTTCATACAGCAAAATATTTTCCATGAGCTTCTTTTTTTGATCATTTATCTGTATTTTCCAAGTTGTCTCTCTGGATGAAGCTGAAAAACAAAAAAAGCCCAAATACTGAGGGAGAAAATCCATGTATTGTCTAAGGAATAGATGATAATTTTAAATTTAAGAAAAAGCAAGCAAGCAACCAACAAACCAGCCAAAACTGGCTTAGGAAAAAATCTGAGAGAAACCTGCTAAATGTTTTGTAGATTTATTAGTACATTCATAACCAAGGAGAAAAGATTTACTGATATGTGTTTAAAAGTAGGAAGTGGAGCCTAAGCAGTTCTGGAGGAAGGAGTAATTTGTGCCTGTATAGTCAGAGGAGGGCACTTTTACCTTGTGGAGCACACGAGGAGCCCAGGTCAGTGTTTCCCTGCTCACAGGGGCCCTGTGCAGAGGCTGCTGTCCCCAGGCTGCCATCGCCCCTGGCGCACGCCAGGCTCCTCTCCTGCAGGCCCTGGGCCGGCTTCCCCTGCTTGAGCCTGTCGCCACAGCCCGACCCTTGCTCTGGGCTGGGGCACCTGTGGCTGGGTGACTGCTCGGAGGATTTCTCTGGAGGGTTCCACATGAAGCTGCTGGACTCGTCTGACTCACAGGGCACCCGCGACTCGTAGGCGCCGCAGGGGCCGGCGCTGCTCTGCTCCCTGCTGCCCGCTGCTGAGGGCACATCCACGCTCACGCTGGCTGTCTCATCATCAGTTTCCTCTGGGGTGTTCATGGAGAACCCACAAGTGCTGCTCCCACAGATGGAATGCTCCTTCAGTTTGTTTTCAGCCATTTCCATAATTTCACGGACCTGTTTTTAACAACCGAATCTGTGAATGTGTAATAATTGTTGTACCCCTGCTCACACATATTCTCCTATGTCAACACTCACAAAATAAGCATGACATGAATGTTGTAGCTTTACACCCTGATGACAAGGAGACTTAAATCTTGGCCATGTATTTAAAATATTACCTCTGCTATGTTTGAATTCTTCTTTCTCAGGCAAAGGCAGATGGCTGATGCAAAATCAACGGCCACCTCTTCCAGCAAGTGCCCTGCTTTTCTGTCTAGGTATTTGCAGCAGATTTCCTTGGCAGCCAGTTTTTCCAAATTTTTTCCTTTGGAGTCTGAGCTTTCTTTTGCTGTTTGAATTTCATCGGCAATCATATCTTTCTGTTCAAAGGAAGGGGATGCATTAGTGAAGGCAAAATGAACACAAGCATTTATTTTTGTCTGAGAATCAGTATTGCTGTGTGTTTGTCACTGGGGTTCCTCAATACCTGGTTTACAGACTGAAAACCTTTAATAATGTCTGTTCATGCAACTGACTGAAATGTTTGTTCTCACAGGAGAGAAAGAGGCCAGTGGCCTTCTCTGCATGTGTCCAATGCCAAATTCCCTAAAGCAGGGCAAGCTCTTCCTGGCGTGTGCTCATTTGTATAGGAATGCAAAACAGCCAACCCTTGTCTCCTAAATATTTATTTATTTTGCAGTCTCTCCCAATGCAGTTCAGGCCAGCACCCATGAGTGAGTGTGTGAAATGGGAATATCTACTGTGCTTCTGTTCTCATGGCAGGCAAGCTACTGACATTCATAGAACCAGGATGTGGCTCCTAAACTTCCCTTCTGCAGGACATGTACAGCAGACAGCAAATATCAAATTGTATTTAAATACATTTAAAATTATTTTTATAATTTTTATAGCTTTTCCTTACCAGGTAAATCGGGTGTCTGTCTTCATCCAGTGCCTTCACCCCAGTCAGTATCTCTGCTAAGACCTAGAAAGTATATTTGAAGATTAAATTATTTGTTCAGAACGAACTATAATTTTAAAATTAAGTTTCTAACTAAAGAAATATTGAACTTTCAGTGCATTCTGATATTATATTTTTACTTCAGATGGCTTAACAATGCCAGCTCAAGACATTTATGAGACTTTAGATCTACCTCCAGAGCCAAGCCCAGATTTTATAGTTCAACAGATACTGCTGAAACAAAGAATAAGAAGAAAGTAAAGCTAAATGTAGATAAGAAATCATACTGAACAGACTAACTTCCTACTTAAATGGAAACACCTGGAGATGGGTGACATCATAGACTATCAATTATTTTAGCTGAAACTATAAATGAACAGGCAATGTTTCTAGAAGTTCATGTGGTGAGTCTGCCAGAATTTTGAGCATCTAGTTTGTTTTAAGCCATCAGCAGTAGTACTTTATTTACAATAAAAACCACTTTTATTTCTTTTATTCAAAAGATTCACCTAATTTTGCCACAAACTGAGATATATTTGGAGTGTGAACAATTAAAAGCAGGATTTCAACACATTATAGAGCCCACAACTATAATATGAAATTGCCAGCAAAACAACCATATGAGGTACTTGCTCTCATATTCAATTTCCTGTCTAGAAACATCAAAAAATAAACCAGAGCATGGAAAAAAGGCAACCTACCACACCACAGCTGAATATATCCACTTTTTCTGTTAACTGCCCATGTCTGACAAAATCTTCTGGCAGGTAAGTAAGGGAAGCTTGTAGGACTTTGGTTTTCATCACAGCATATTCTGATTTTTTATCAGCAGAATGCAGCCGCAGCCCAGAATGCCCAAGCTTTGGTGTAAAGTTTTCATCCAACAGGACGTTTGAGCTGTGATAATGACAGACAAATAACAATATTGGTCAAATAATTATTTTATCTTGTGGCAAAGAATTAGTTTTGTACTTTTAAACTTAAGCACTGAAACTGTCAAGCATTTGGCCTCCTGCATAGCACTGAAAGGATTAAGAATGTTAGAAAGCAAGAAGGGGAAAAAACAAGCACCCAAAACTTCAAAACAATTTACTGCCATCATTTAGGAAAGAGAGACAGGTTAAACAAAAAATGGCAAAGGCCCTACAGAACAGGGGACAGCAGAAAATACTGCAAATGGATTTCCAAATTGTACAGACTTTAGCCATGACTAATTACCAGGTAACCAAGGAAGTGCTGATATGCCAAAGCACTCACCTCTTGATATTGCCATGAAGAATTCCAAAATTATGCAAATACTCCACTGCTCTGACAACTCCTAAAGAAATGCTAATTCGCATCTCCCAGGTCAGTGGAGCAGAATCACCCTGCAAGGAAAGGAGGAAAAAATTGCTAATTAATGGAATAAAACACTGTAAGACATCGGTAGTTTAGAAGACCAAAGGCTCAGCTGAGTCCCAGTCAAACTCCAGGCAAACTCCAAACCCCAGGAGCAGAGCTGCTGCCCTTGTGGTGCTGGCAGCCAGGGCACTGGGCACCTTCTTTGTCTGTCTGCTTCTCACAAATCAAAGAGATGCAATTGTTTTTCCTGGAATTGCAGGAGAGGACTGGCAATCACGAGTAGGTGTCAGCCCCAGATTATTACTCACGTGGCACTGCAGCTTGTTCTGCAGGGAGCCATTGGGCAAGTAGGGATAGATCAGACAGTGTGATCCAGTTTCCACCGAGAACCCCAGCAGCTGCAGAACGTTTATGTGACAACACCTGCAGGCACAGATCAGCAGTGATGTGCAAATGATGCAGGAGCAACGCAGAAAAATGCATTCCCCAGCTGGAGTCAGTTCCTAAATCCAAGGCAAATGGAGGGGTGTGCTGCAGCTGGAGGCACAGCTGGAGGCACAGCTGGAGGCACAGATGAAGGCACAGATGGAGGCACAGCTGGAGGCACAGCTGGAAGCACAGCACGGTCTGGGCAGCACACATCAGGAGGCTGACTGAGCAAGAGCCCATCACATTGCAGCAGGGGTACAGGGTGGGCACTGTGCCCTCCCCAGCCCAAGGCTGTGCCAGCCCAGAACAGTGCCTGGTTTAACACCCAGCACCAGAGCACGAGCAGGACATGCATCACTGCCTCTTGACAGCCAACCACTCACCGAAAGCAAATCTGCACCTCTGTATGAAAGAACCTCTGGGTGGAATCTGGGCTTGTGCATTCCAGCTGAGAAATGAAAACATGCAAGAGAATGTCATTGCAAATTACTAGGACTTTGCATTTACACAGATGTGGTAGTCTCCAGATGACAAGATAGTGCAGGAAACTGGCAAGTACCACTCATGGCAACATTAAGTCAAAGGCAACAATTAATTGGCAATTAATAACAATTAATTAGAACAAAAACTTGTGTAAAGACACCCCCGATCCAATCATCAATGCAGGCAGCTACACTGCAGGCTACTCCTATCTATAGAGTTAATGGAACTACTCACATGACTAAAGTATTCATCAAAGTGTGTTTTCTGAATTTAGCTTTAATTATTTACATAATTTCATTTTTACCTCCCCTCTTGTGTAGTTATTCTGGTTCCTTCCCACACACTATTAGACAACACCTGCTAATGGACACCTGCAATGTCATGCTAATAACACACCCTCTTCTACAAACAGGTGCAGTACTTGCCTCTTTGAGTCTCTTGATGACAAACACCATGTTGTTCCTCTGACCTTTGTAGACATCTGCGAAAGTGCCCTCACAGATTCTGTTCTTGTCACTGAAGCTGTTGGTGGCATTAGCAATTTCCCTCTGGGTCCACAGGAGACTCCCGCTGGGGAGCTCAGCCATCGTCTCCTGCTGAGGAGCACAGGAGCTGCAGGGCTGCACATGTGTAGGAGAAACAAGTTCATCTCATGGTAATTCATGTGCTTTTTCCCTCTTTCAGGGTCGTATTTTCCTTCCCATGTTTTAAGCAATCGTTGTGATTGCTGAATGAAACTGTGAAAGGCACTATGCAATCACTCCTTAGGGTGTAGGTAACTCCTGTATTCATGAGTTGGGATGAGTAAAACTTGTGCACAGTAGAAGTGAAATCAGTTACCAATCCTGCACTTCCACCTTTCCCAGGAAACAGACTTAGTTTTGTTTAAAAGTGCATATATTTATGTGAAGTGATGTTAGTCTGATTTACAAAAGATCTTAATCTTTATAGCTGGGTTACATATAAGGAAACAGCTGGATGAGAAAGTGGGGTCCCTCATAATGTAATTATGCTCTGGTAAACTTCATATCTACTTTTGAAGCATCTGATGTCAGTTGCACAATAATTCGTTGCTTCCAGTTTGGCAAGTCCTAATACCAAGTATAATTACAGTCCTGCTGGAGCCTAATCATGCAGCTTTCACAACCTTAATGTGCACCCAACTTGAGGAAATAAAGCACTAACTTCTTCTCAAGAAACTCTGAAACTACTTGCACTCTGAGTCAGTCTTCCCTTCTGGCTGGTAGTCCTGGACCATGTTACTGTGGAAGAGTTTGAAGCCTCAGACAAAATAAACCAAAGAAAACAGGCCAAGAACAACCATGATGGGACTAAGGTGCGCCCACAGATCTGGGAAAACTTTGGGGACAGGACAGATGTAGTTAGACTCTATGAAAGATGAGAGAATGTGGGGAGGAAGGAACAGGACACTTCATGCTGAAATCATCTGGAACATGAGGAGAATTTTTCCCACCGTGATGGTTAAGCAGATAAACAGGGGCTCAGAGAGGTGATGGAACCTTTATCTTGGGAGATTTTCAGTTGTCAGCTACACAAGGCTTTGAACAACATGACTAAATTCAATACTAGCCCAGTTTCCAGCAGAAACCACCAATGAAACTAAACGAGGTAAGTGGTTCTGACTAACCAGGGGTATATACTGTCCTGTCCTGCTATTGCACCAGAAATGAAAGTCTTCTGTAAAATCTACATGTGAGAGTCCTTCAAACTCAGTTGCTATTTGTGGGTATGCTATCCCTTCTGAGCAATGCAGGAAATAATACTGTCAATTTTTCCCTCACTGGTCCTTCACTGGCAAAAGAAGTGATGTAACCACCAGCAATCTAACTGAAGCATTAGTACTGTATTCAGTCCAAACCCTTGGTACTGAGCTCAACGTTTCCACTACAGCAACAATTTTGTACAAGTAGAGGGATAAACTTTAACTGAAAAAAGACAGAATGTCACAAAGGCAGTTTTCCTTGTATACTCAGAGAGCACTAAGGGGATTTACCTTCACACTGGATAGAACAGGAGGATTGGACTGTAGGGAATTCAAAAGCTCTCGCGGGGGAGGTGGTGGAGCAGGGAGGGAATACAAGGCTCCTTCAGAAGCAGCACCTGAAACTGAGATAACAGCATTGAAAACACACCTCAGTTTTGTGATACCACCACCTGTGATTAAGGACAGAGGTCTAAGAATTATGAAGATCATTATGAAGATTATGAAGGTATTTTTTTTCAGCCTTCTGACCAAAGGTAATCTGTGACAAACTGTCAAACTGTGAAATTTTGTGTGAAGCCAGGGAGCTCTCTTCCTGGTCCTTGTTTGCAGGATGGCTGTGCAGCCCTCTCCAGCTCCCTGTGCCTGTGCTGTGGCAGATGCTGGGGTTCTCCCTTCCCTCTGCAGCAGAGGGGCTGCTGACCCCTGCCCGGCTCCCTGCTGGCCTGGGGTCACTGTGCATGAAGAGAGGGACACGGGGCAGGACATGCATGCCCTGGTGTGTCTTTGTGTGGAGCCAGGATGGGATCAAGGCATTCAGAGACCTGGGAATCTTCCTGAGATCCCAGAGCACAGACACAGCCAGCATCTCCCAGGCCAAGGGGGCCAAAGGAAGGATGACCAGGGAGCTGAAGGCAGGAATAAACAGGAGGCAGCAGTGCTGGGACAACAGCAAGCACTCAGCTGTGCCCATCTGGGAGACAAGGGCTTCACTGTGCTGTCCTGACCACAGACACACAGCAGCCTTGGCCATGCAGTCATTTCGTGTCAGAGCAAATCCAGAGTCCAGCACTGTACTTACTGCCTGATGGCACTGCTCCCAGGTGTGAGGAGTCTGGGCATGGCAACAAACTGAGGGCATTTTCTTTGTCTCTCCTTTTGCCTTCTGTGGCAGGGACAGACATGATCTGCTTGGGTGGCTCTGGCTCTTCTTTCTCAGGGCTGGTGATGCTAGAGGCTGATGTCCCTTCAAAACAGAGCAAAGGGAAGATACAGATAACCAGAGAAAATAGTCTGACTCTAATCAGTGACCACAAAATAATCCTAATCAGGACATCAGACTTCAAATTAACATTGAGACTATACCCACGACATTAACTTTTACTTAAAATTAACAGGAACTAATTGCTTCAAATAAATACCAGCAATGACTGTTCCAGAGGTGCAGAGTCTCTTACAAGAAGAAATTAGCAATAATGTTATGTTTATCATTTTCTATATAACATCCTTCAGGTAATGATCTCAAATCACAAATACCTCCCAGCCTAAGGAAGGCATTGAGTTCTCTGCAGTTGCCATAGGACTGAGGGGAAGATGGACAGAATTGTCTTGGGTTTAGCCAGTTAAATATTTTAGGACTGTTTTCAATTGTGTGATTTTAGTGCCATCCTAGGTTCATTCCCAGGAAAAACTTTCCTCTACAGGACTATTTGCAAGAAAGACTCATGCTTTTACTTAGCACCAGAAAAAAACAAACTAAAGACAATCTAGGGAAAACAAAAAACTTATTGATATATAAGGAAAGTTTAAAGGATGAATTATTGATTCACTACAGCTCTAACAGATCCTGTGCTGTACACAGTTTGGCAAAACCTCACAGTCAGGCCTGAAAAACAACTTGAAGTCTGACTAAAGTGCAAAGACACAGTGTACAGGAACTTAAAACTATGTACACCTGAGGGGGGATTATTCAGATGAGATTAGGCTACAGTTAGGATGGAATACAGTACAAAAGTTCAGGATGCTGTGATATATGAGATTGTCAAAATCTCCAAACCAGGTGAATTCTTATCTCTTAAAATGCTCTTAAAACTGAGGTTGAAAAGGAGCCTGAAAATGCCCCATGTGCACTATTGGTGATGTAAGGGCTTTCTCCTGGTTGTAGCTTTAAACTTTTATATGGCACCTTTTATCAGCAATACATTTAACATTCTCTTAAAAAATGTAAATTGATGTTTTATACATTATACAGAAAAAACATAAGCCCAAATATTATTACATGGTGGTTCCTATCCTGCTGTTCTAAGAGCTTTGGTGATCTCAGAATCAAACGTGCCAGGCCTCTGTTGGCATCTGAAAACAGACAACAGCTTTGTGTTATTTTACTCATACAAACAAAGGCCAGGAGTACCTGGAACAAGCAGGAAGCCCAGTGTTTGTTGTGTAATCTGGGCTCCTGGTGAACTGTGGGAGAGAAGCCAAGCAGGTTCATGCTGAGGCTGAAATCAGCAGGGCCTGCAGAGCCACAATGGCAGAAATGGGCACGCTCTCTTTGAGGTTTCCATCTGTTCTCTTCAATGCCACCTATGAACCCCGCTCTGAATGAAACCAGGTCTGAAAACTACAACTCGGAACACTCAGGTATTCTTGCTACTGTGTTAGAATGCTATGAAATCCCAAATTTTACAGGGTTTTAGGATTAGCTGTCAAACAGTCTGCAGGCCCTTAGTCAAACCTGATAGTTCCTTCATTCTGAAGGCATGTCCCTGTATTCTGTTTTTTCCCTCACATGGTTTAACCTAGAAGTCTCAGAACTTAGCATCACTTCCCTTATTCAACCTACTTTTCAGGGTTTTTTATGACTTTTGCAACTTCCTGCATGTCAGACAAACAGGGCAGCACTGCAGCTAAGGAACTGACATAGAAAACATCATTATGGACATTCAGAAGTGGGACTAGAGAGTGCAAAAAACTGCTGAATGGATGTAGAACTCTTTGGGAAGTAATCTGCCAGCAAAAGATCTCCCTTTGTGCTGTGTCTGCTTCCTTTAAGTAGGAATGAATTGAACTGTAGTCGTGTAAGGACTGCTTAGTGCCACAGGACCAGGCCTGAAGGGCAGGGACCCTTTGCACAGCCTCTGTGTTCTGAAATGCTGTCTGATGTATGGAAGCACCAGCCCTGGTTTGGCCACAGCCCATCCTCCTGGCCCTTCTGGAAGGGTCCAGGATGGCACCACAAAGATGGGGTGATGAGCTGTGGGGACCCGGGAGTCTTCCCTCACACCACACTCCTACTCGAGTGAGCAGGGAATCACAATCAGTGCAGACACTGTAGAAGTTGACACAGGAGGCGACTTGTAACAAAAAGCTTCTTCAGCTGTCCAGGAGGACATCCCAGGAGGGGCCAGGGTGCTGTGGGGAGCAGCACGGAGCCGTGGGAGGCAGGGGCAGCTACTCACAGTCCAGGATGACCTGAGCTGCTCGGTAAAGCTGCAGCCCCTGCAGCAGGTCCAGGAGCTGCTGCACTGTCGCCAGCCTCACTCCCCACCACCACATGAGCTCCCTCGTGATGCTGATCCCTGTCTTCTCCATGCACTTGATTTTCCGTAGCTCTGTTTGATCAGTGATCACATAGGAGGCTGGTGGGAGAGAATGGATATTTCTGTTTAAATATTAGAAAAAACAGGCAAAGGCAAGCAGGGCAGGCTAAAGTGTGAGATGCAGTTTGCTTTTGCATTTGTATATCTTTAAAAGAAAGGATCACAATAAATTACCCATGTGGACATGAAGAAATTTCTGTTCCTAAAGTAAGATATCCCTTTTCTTCCTTCAACTATCCTGGAAAAAATTTTGTTCTATCAGAGACACTTGAAGACTCATTCATACTTGTCAGCATATTTTCCCTGTAATCTTTCTCCTTAATACTTTGTACCAAAGTAAGGTTAGATTAAATTCCTGGGGTGATTCTCCCAAAACAGGAGAATCAGTGGAGTGGAGTGGCTGCAGTGCCACTTGCATTCCTAAATCCCTGTGCTGTGGTGAGCCAAGCAATACCTGAATCACCTGGGTGTTAGCTACACTCCGATAAAGCTATCAGGGCAATGCAGCTGTTTTTGGATGCTGTGCCAAAGCTGGCCCTACACGATGTGTCCCAGTTCCTGACCATGCCTGTCAGCTCCCTGTATTCTCCCCAGCTCACCCGCACAAACCCCGCTGCCCTGGGAGTGCCCAGCTCCACCCCACACCCCCAGACACAGCCCCGAGCCCAGTGCAGGGCTGTGCCTGAGGGAAAAGGCCAGGCTGGGTGTTGGTGTGGAGACAGAGCCCTGAGCTCAGCACGGCTGGCTCTGGAAGGACATCACAAATACAGCTGTGTGCATCTGAAGGTAGTGGAGATTATTCCCACCCTACATCAGGAAGTTTAACTGCGGTAAGAGCTTATTCAGCACACAGCTAGGGATGTCACGTCAAATAAAGGAAAGCAGGTGCTAAGAAAAGATTCAGCGTAGAATTGTTTGCACAATGATACAGAAAAAAGAGTCAATAACTCAGGGACTATATTTTCTGTACTTACTGACTGTACACAGCCAGGACCGAGAAAAACAGGGGCACAAAGTATGAGGGAATATACATGAAGAGAAGGAGGAAATTAAAAAACAGAACATCTGAGCAGATGTGAGGGACGTTGTGGAAACAGGCAGTGAGAAGTGGCAGGAGATACAGCGTGACTGGAGAGGGAAGTGCGAAAGGTTGCGGAGAGCGAGGGGAAGGAGCCCGGCTGCCCAGGAAAAGCCAAGGAGCCACAGGAGTCCGGCATCCCAGCGGTGTTTGAGAAGCAAAGGCAGAGCGGTGCCCGGGAATTCCCTGTGGACAGGACGTGCCCTGCCGAGCGCCGGGAAGCCCGCGCCTCCCAGCACGTCCCACAGGCGCCGCCCGGCTGCGCCGTGCCCCTCACCGAATCGCATCCAGTCGTAGTCGCTCAGGCAGTCCATCTTCTGGCAGAAGTCCTCCAGCACCCAGGCGGGCATGCTGTGGATGTAGAGCGCCGGGGCCGGGCCGGCCCTGGGGCCGAGGGCTGGCTGCTGCAGGGCCATGCCCGCGCGGTCCCGCTCCGGACAGCCCCTGCTCCCCGCCGCGGCCATCAGCAGCGCATGCTGCGCGCCGGGGCACGGGCCGCGGCACGGGCCGCTCTCCGGCCTCTCCTCCGTTCCCCCCGAGCCTTCTCTTCTCCGGGGCTGCCCTCACAGCCCGTCCCAGCCCGGCAGGCGCTCGCTGCCGGCGAGAGAGCCCGCGGCACTGCCGGCGATCCCCGGCCGGCTCCGAGCCTGCTTCCTGCTCCGGCTGACGTCAGGCCCCGGCCCCACATGCAAATCAGATTTTCCTTTCCAGGAGCGGTCATTGCTCCAGCCCGGTTGCCCAATTACGAGTGCCGGAAGCGAGAGGCGCTTTCCCGGGCGTAGCGCAGAGCGGGCGGTGCGGCCCAGCGGGATGGGCCCGGCCGGGCCGCGATCCGGGCGCCGTGCCCGCCGCTCCTCAGAGAGCCCGGCTGGCCCCGGAGAGCGGCTGCGAACACACCGGGGCCGTCCCGCCGTGCCTGCCGAGGATCGGGCACCGCCGGAGAAGCCGCTGCGAACACACCGGGGCCGTCCCGCAGTGCCTGCCGAGGATCGGGCACCGCCGGAGAAGCCGCTGCGAACGCACCGGGGCCGTCCCGCAGTGCCTGCAGAGGATCGGGCACCGCCGGAGGAGCCGCTGCGAACGCACCGGGGCCGTCCCGCAGTGCCTGCAGAGGATCGGGCACCGCCGGGGAAGCCGCACCGCCGCCGGGCCGGGCCGCGCACGGACCCTCGGGCCGGGCTCGCCCTCACGGCAGCGCCCCGGAGAGCGCCCGCTGCAGTCCGCAGTACGGGGCGATAGGCAGGGAGTGCGAACTGAACAACATCAGAACTGTCAGCGCCAGGTCTCGCTTGTCAAGGGTTAGGTTTAAAATATGTTCTTAAAGTCAACAATTTTTTCTGATTTTTTTTTGTTTAATCTGATTTTGATAAAAATGTATAATTAATTAATTTGCCAGTGTAAATATTACGAATACTTCTGGCAAAAAGGAGAGCCTTCCTGCCATACTACTGCTGCTAGAGACTGGCAGCAGATATGTAAGTGTAACCATCCGTCTTCTGGTCGTGTTGTTCATACTTAGCCCTAGGTCCAAATCTGTATGAATTGAAAGAAGTGCTGTAAGTTTTGTCAGCTTTTAATTCAGCATTTCTTTGTACTCTGCGTATATGTTACAGTACAGCTTACTCTTGTTTTCTAACTTTCAAACTTTTGCAGTTTTCTACACTCCTGGCCTCAGAAATCATTAACTTCTTAGCTCTGCTGTGACAATGAAAAACTGAAAAATGCAAAATTGTTGTAGCTATAAGATCAAAGAATGGAAAAAATAAACAAAACTACCAAAATTATATTTAAAATATGACAAGTCAAAGACTGCCTTGGGATATAATAGTGGCATTTATGGGGTTTTCCCCTCCCTTTCCCCTGCTTACTGTCCCTCTGACACACACCTAAATGCTCTGAAAGTGATGTAAGATGAGACTGAAATTGTGTTGCAAAGAACTACATAAAAGTAGGAAGAAAATACTTCTTCCCCTTAGGTACTGGAAAAACTTGTGAAACCTTTTGACCTATTTGCCTCGGCTGGAAACAAGAGGAAAGACCAAGTCCAACCACGTGTATGACTTCAGTCCTGCCCTGAATGTCACAAGTAAAGCAGGGTCATCCTGGGGAACTGAAATCGGCTGAATGGAGGCTGGATCTTCCTGGGAACTGAAATCGATTGAATGGAGGCTGGATCTTCCTAGGAACTGAAATCGACTGAATGGAGGCTGGATCTTCCTGGGAACTGAAATCGACTGAATGGAGGCTGGAACAGTGCTGTGTGTCCCTGCGCTGAGGCCTTTCCGTTCCGAGTGCTGTGGGCAGGGCTCTGCAGGGCTGTCGTCTCTCCCCGAGCCCCGGAGGCTGCAGTATTTATGTCAGCACCATTTATTCCCTGGTGTTTTGCTCCCCTGGGCTGCCCCCCGGCTCTCTGCTGCTCCCGGGGTGCCCTCAGAGAAATGTGAGAGGTGCTAAGAGCAGAACTGGACAGCAGCCCTGTTCCTGCCCAGACGCTGCTGAAGCTGTGCTCAGAGCTCACGACAGCCACAACACAGCCCTGCAGCAACGGGCTGGGCAGGCTGTACAGTCCAAAGTGTCTGTTTACTGCCCAACCACAGCGACTGTCACAGTATCATCAGTATCTGTATGAACACAATACACAGAGGCACTGGGGACCTACCTGACAGAATTACAGTCAGAAAGCTAGCAGGCATTTCCAGTTTTATGCCAAAGATCAATTTCTTCAAATATATAACACAAACAAGTTTACAAATAGGGAGATATTGCATACTTACAAAATACATTGAGATTCTCAGTTTCACAGCTATTCTCAAAATGTACAACTGGAGAGAAACATATTCACAGAAATAACCTGCTTTAATTAATCTAACCAAATTGCTTCTAACCTGAGCTGCACCACATCTTGCTTGATGGACAATTCATGTAACACTAAACTGTTAGTGAACTCTGAACTCTGTGTTCACACCAGAGCTCCACTGAGATGTGGGGAATACAGAATCCAGGCAAGGAAAGATCATCTCTCCTTCTCCAGCCTGAGGCAAGCATGGCCCTGTTGTGAGCTGGCTGTGTGAGCCAGAACAGCTCCCACAGCTCCTGAGAGGACACAGGCAGCTCGAGAGGCCACGCTCCCTGACAGGGCCTCCTGCTACAACCTGGACTACAGCACTGTCAGGGGAAAAGACAGAACTCAAAGCCTCCACCTCCTGTGAACCCTGCACAGGCTGCTGGGGAAGCAGCTGTGGGGGACAGGGGTGTTCCAAAATGAGGGTCTGGTCTGTGTGGCTGAGATCAGCCAGGCAAGAATCCTATGACAAAGGCAAATAAGGCATTTGAGGTATGATGACAGTAAAAGCATGTCAGACCTAGAGCTGGTAGGACATGGTTTGTACATGAAAAGGTAAGAGGCAGAATAACCTGCAAGCATTTACACATCATCTTTCCACCAATGTAACGTCTGTCAGACCCTCAGACCCTCATGTACAAACCCCTCATGCTCTGTGACCCACAGGCACATTGAGGCAACATGTGAAAGGGAATTTCCATCAAAACAAATTACTCAAACAAAAGTCATGACTCTTATAACCATTAGTCTGGGCTAAATTAATCCTTGGTGTAATTTGCTTTCTAAAACAATGAAAATTACTTTGTATGAATATTTTCCATTGAGCTGCCCTGATCTTACCCTATAGTTTGCAATACCTGCAATGAAGAAATTAACTGAACCATCAGAACCCAGCATGCCTCCCAGTGCTGTTCAGTCTTTGGGATTTGACTGTCACCAAAGTTGCTGAGTTTATGTTTCAAAACATTAAATGGAGGCATCAGCTGGTGTGTGTCCTGGCGACTCTCACTGCTCCCTCAGTGGTTTGTAATGAGGAGTCTGAAGGGAATAATCCCGTTATCCCACAATTTAGTTCCTCAGCGCTTCACTCCTCTCCAGAGAGAGCCGCCGAAGATCCTTCCAAATGTCAGGACGATCCTCCAGCTCTTCGTAGAGCGACTGAACAATGTCCAGTTTCCTGTAGTCCACGGGGCTGACCAGGCTGCGCACGACCTGCAGACACCTCTCCTTCAGGGTGAACACTGCAGTCAGACACAAGCACAACACAGCCCGTCACGAGGGCCCCCCGCTGCTGCTCTGAGCCCGTGAGCGCAGAGCACAGCCCGCAGAGCACAGCCCGCAGAGCACAGCCCGCAGCAGGGACCCCCACGGCCTGGGCTCTCCAGACACCAGACAGGTGTGGATCTGCTGTGAGGCACCTGCAGAAACCCCTCAGAGACCCCTTGAAAGGAGAGCTCTGCCACCTGCTCCATCCAATGCAACAGCTCTACCTACAACCCTCACCACCTCTTCCAGTGTCTGAGCAGGTTTAATTTCATGAGGATCTGATTTCTCACTAATGCTAACAGGTCCAGAGAGACCAGGTTCAGAATTCCCTAGAGCACGTGTGGTCCTGTCCCTTACCTGGCAGCGTGATGTCAGCTTTGGTCACATTGGGGGCTGCCACGAACAGCTCCTGCTGGTTGACGAGCAGCCCGTCGTAGGTCCCTGCATCCCGGAACAGCCAGAGGTGCCCTGGCAGGGAACGAGGTGGGAACGCACCAATTACAGAACGTTTTAATGAGCGCCGCTGAGGGACCAAGCTCTCCAGCTTAGCCCTGCGTGCGCAGGGCACTACCACGGCCGCAGCCACCGGTATGAATGGGGAGGGGAAAGGGAAAAGGGGAAAAGGAGAGGAAAAAAGGAAAGGAAAAGGTAAAAGGGGAAAAGGAAAAGAAAGAAGAAGAGCAAAGGAAGTGGAGAGAGAAAAAGAAGGGAAAGATAAGAGTGGAAGAAGGAAAAAGGGAAGAGAAAGGAAAAAGGGGACGGTGGGACGGCAAAAGGGTACATTCCACCGCCATAGCTCACCCACCCGGGCCCCGCGGGCCCCAAGCCCGTCCCGTCCCGTCCGCCGTACCCACCCCGGTAGCTGCGCATGACGCGCCCGCTGCGCGGCTGCAGCACCGGGTAGCAGCGCGGCCGGCCCTCGAAGTCCAGCCAGACGGGCAGCACGCAGCGGGGGCTGTGGTTGTTGAACACGACCTCGGAGAGCTCCCGCGTGTTCACCGAGCGCAGCACGGAGCCGGCCTCGGCCTCGGGCCCGGCCCCGCCCGGGCGCCCCGAGCCTGGCGGCGACATCGCAGCCCCGGCTCGCCGCGCGCAGGCGCCAGGGGGCGGCACCGAGAGGAGGCTCCGCCCCCTGCAGGCACCGCCCTTCGCGCATGCGCTGCGGGGCCGGGGCGGAGCCCGCGGAGGGGCGGGGCCCGGTGCGAGGGGCGGGGCCTTCAAACCCCCTCATTTTAACCAATAGACGGAAAATAGCAACGGGCGCTTGGCACGCCAGTTGTCACCGAGAGCTGTGAGCTCTCTTGTCACGTCTTGTCGCCCAGCAGCCTCAGTTCACAGCTCCTGTGACTAAGGCACTGGGCTCACCAGGGTGCCACAAACCAGTTCTTCCTCAGCCAGTAACAGTTAAGCTGCCGGTTCCTTCCTCTCCCGATCTCAGGGTGCCAAAAGATTCCTTTATCCTTCAGCTGTAGATTCACAAACACTGTATTAACTTTCTCAGACACATGAAAACACGAAAATTTGAGAAAAATTAATTAGACATTGGAAAATCTAGACATGAACCAGGAAAAGAACACAATTAAGACTCATCTCTTTATGCAAAACTTCTAAAACTTTAATACTTGTTAATTCACCTCTGAACAGTTACACAATCTTAGCATGAACACACCGTAATGGAAATGGCAAACTGGTAATTTGTTTTCAGCCTCTGATGAGTAGAGTGAGAGGCCTGTGAAATCCTGGTATGGTCACAGAAGAAAAAAATATTTGTAACAATACTTTTGTGAATATTGTGGCAGCATAGCTGTGGAAGTTAAATTACCTAAGAAATTCAAATTGCCACCTCGATGCATCCATGGTAGACACCAAAACCGTGAACTCTTTAATATAACTGCTAAAAGAACCTCTGTCCTCAAATAGTTAACTACAGACTGTTTTCTAGGGCTGTGTGTTACCCCCTCACCCACGGCAATGGAACACTGAAATACACATCAGACATTTACTGGTAGTTTGCCCTAAGGTGAGGTAACAGGCAAGAGAACCAGTAGTACAGCATACTGTTTGCCAACTGGAATCTGCTTATCAGACCACAAAAACCAGATACTGGTTGATTGTTAGTTTACATTTGAGCAATGGCATAAATTAGAAAACTGCACTAACCTCTGAACCCTTTAAGGTGACTGTCTTAGTAGTACTGTTAGTCATTTGAAGATACAGCTTGGTAAATAAATTGTTACACCCAGAGCTGCCTCAACATGTTTTCTACTGTAAGCAGAAAAAATAAACGTTTAACCGAAGAATACAACAGAAGATTCAAGCCAAGGAAAGAATTACTAATTCACTAATGAATTTCAGTTTGGGTAGAAGGGAGCAGAGGTGATTCAGATAAGGTTTCAGAACGCACAGTAGAAGTGGCAGCTCTCCAGTTGATCCCTGGTTTAATATTAGTGTGACAATTTCTCCACAGTTGTTTGGTTTGGAACTGACAGACGATGCTCTCAGGCTCTGCTTTACCGGCTGGCCATCCAAAGCCTGCGGGTGTCTCCTGCGCTGCAGGGCTCACCAGAGGGGCCTGGGGTCCTGCGCCGGCTCCGGGGTGCGCCTCAGCAGGTACACGGCAGCGTGCAGGCCCCCCACGTTCACCCACACGGTCTGAGCCCGGCGCCAGATGTGCCCCACGCGCGACAGCGCCTGCGCCACAAACACACACAGCGCCGTCAGCACAGTGACACTGGCTTGTGTTATTCTGTATCACACCTGATGGGAACGTCAAAGGACTCTCCAGGCCCAAAACTGAATTTAAGTGTTACTAATGATTGCATTATAAATGGAGTATCTTTTGTAATGATGGCAGCTTACAATTATTCTCTCAATGCATTTTCAAGTGTAAATAGGTTTGATTTTCTCTCAAAAACAGAACAAACCTTGGCAAAGCATTTCTTGTCCTGGGTGAGCAGCACAGCCCTGCCTGTCCCTGGGGTGCAGATCCGGCCCATCTCCATCAGGCAGGCTGGGTACAGGTCCCAGTTCTTCTTCTTCGACCCTATCCTGCAAGATACATTCAGATCCTCACTGTGATCCCTGGCTCAGTGTGGCTGTGTCCCAGACATCAATCTGCTTGTTCAGGAGCACAGTGACTTCAAGCTCATTTTTAACACGGGGCTCAGGACTCCTTGCGCAGCGCCCCAGCTGAGCACCGAGCTGGGGAGCAGGGGAGCAGAGGAGCAGCACCGAGCTGGGGAGCTGGGGAGCAGCAGCCTGGCAGCCTGGCACAGAGCCCT
This sequence comes from Ammodramus savannarum pratensis, assembly GCA_020466415.1. Taxonomy (NCBI): domain Eukaryota; kingdom Metazoa; phylum Chordata; class Aves; order Passeriformes; family Passerellidae; genus Ammodramus; species Ammodramus savannarum. The sequence continues at coordinate 398,354 of JAHXMQ010003857.1, forward strand.
GCCCAGCCCCGCTCACCTCTTCCCGAAGGGCATGTCGGTCACCACGATGTCCACGGAGCCCGTGCGCAGCGGCAGCCTGCAGATGTCCCACTGGATGACGTCCAGGGGAGCGCCCAGGGCGGCGCTGCTGCAAGAGCAAAAGCAGACGTGAGTGAGCACTCACAAGGGCCCTACGCTGGGGAGGCCCACAATGTTGGCAACAAAGTGGATTTCTGTGCATGCAACACTGCAGGAAAGGTAAATCCCTCAGGCTCCTCTCACCTGTCCTTACTCTCGTTTTTCCTCAGTAAGGAGCTGATGTTGTTTGCTGCTCTCTTCACCGCCTGAGGGTTGTTATCCCCTGCAATGTGGTAGCAGCACGGCCATTCTGCAGCTCCCTGCGGGGGAAATAATAAGCAACATTAGCATCAACGTTGCTTGAATGAAAAAACCCAGAATAATTTCTCAAACATGACAGAATACAACAAAACAAGTGCAAGTGGATGGCTGGAAATATGGAATTCTGTAACAGATAGCTGTATTTTGCACCTTTAAAGCTCAAAATACTTTTGGATTTAGTGTCTTCCTGCTATGTCCTATGGAAGGAAAATGAGAATATTTAATGAGGATATTTACAAAAAATGTATTTGCATCTGTTCAAAAACTGGTGAGACTGGAGCTTACTATTCAGTCACTACTAAGAAGATTTACACATATTATTCAGCTCTAATAGAATATAGCTAAGATATAGACAAGTTTAATTAAGTTTAAAAAATCAAGGAAGAATCACCTCTATTGGTATCGCACCTGTACCACACATGGGATCAACTATGATATCTGTGGGCTGGGGATCACAGAGTCTGAGGAACAGAAGAAAAGATATGGTGAGAAATGTCTTAAAAAGCTGAATTTCTGTAAATAAGGGAAAGTGAACTATTTTAATCTCTCTGATTCTACCCTTCTAACAAAAAAATAGATGTGATTATTTTTTCCACTAGTTACATTTGTTTTTATAACCAACAATGAAGTGAAATTCTTTCAAGATTGTGGTACACTACTTTGAAACTTGGCTAATACAGCAAATGTTTACTTTCCTTGGCTGGGAAACACTCACTGTTATTACAAGGCACATGGTGTCAGCAACTCCAGGGGTTTTTTAAATTTATTTTTCTTTAAGAGTTAACAGAAATGGCTTCTGAGGAAGCAGCGGGGGAGATAAAAGGTTTAATTTCTTAAACAAAAAGACGCATAATACAATGTAAGTGCCCTGACCTGAGCATGCCGTAAGCCAGCGTGGAACGCAGCGTCGTGGGCCCGAAGTGTGTGATGTTCCGTCTGTGCAGACTCTCTTCAGTCAGTGCAATCCCCACCACCACTTCACTGCTGTGAATGTTCAGAAGAACCTAAAGAAAAAATCTGAAGTGAATTTCAGGAGTAACAGAAGATTTCCACAGAATGCCTAGTAAATACTTAGAAGAATCTTAGATGGTAATTTAAAATCCAGGAATGCCATATAAAAAGGCTTCTCTTGGAAGTAAAGCAAAGCACCATTTTAATAGCACAGAATTCAGGTGAGCATTCACACCAAATCTGCTGCACAAGACCTCTCAAAGTGCTATAACCGTAGCACCAGCTTCTTAAAAGATTTGGTTTGTAAGTCTGGGGCAGAAGCCGGGTAAGTCCTGCCAGACACAGTGAACCATCTGCAAAGGCAGCAATAAAAGCAATTTATAGTAGGGACTAGATTAACTAGGAAGGTGAAATCTCACTCCAGGGCAGTGGCCAGCCCTTAGTAAAGCTGCAAGAAAAACTTAGGTCTTTCTGCCCCTCAAAATCAGTGGTTCCTACCCACCAAAGGGCCAGGGGTGCTGGTTGTATTTTCCCAGCCTCTGCTCTCCCCTGATGGAAAATAAACACCTGACAGTTATTGTTAATTGCTTCTGTCCCCTTCACCCCAAAGCCAGCTTCCATTTGGTGACTTAAGACTGCTATTAAACAAAGCATTAGAGGAAGGTGAAAGCAAGGCAAGTGCTTGCATCAGAGGACACACATACTGTTGCCAGGGAAAAGGCCTTTAGAGGCCAATTTCAGCATCAGCAGTTTTCAGTTCCAGAGTCTCTGGAAGGCAGCTTGGAGATCTCCAAGCATCAGAAATAAGAGCTAAACACTTGTACTGCAGAAACACAGGTATTTGCAAGGCATGCCACCATACCTCCACATCAAAGTTGGTCATGTCAGCTTTCCAGTGGAAGTGCTCCTGCACGGCTCCCCCGAAGTCTCTGGCGGCCTCGTTGGAGGTGAAGCTGTGCTTGTCGCCGGCCCTGTTGCACGTCACTCGGAACCGCAGCACCCTGGCCTCTCCTGCGCCCTTGCCAGCCCTGCTCCCGCTCTCGGAACTCCCCTGCGCTGCAGCTCCCACGTCTGGCTGCTCATTGTCCCCCTCCTCCTCCTCCTCCAGCCCATTCCTGGATGTCCCTCCTTGGGGATGCTCTGCATCCTGGCCACCAGCGGCTTCCACAGCCGCGGGGGTTTGGGCACAGTCCTCCTGGTCATTAGGGTTACTTTGGTCTGCTGCTCCCTCCTCTCCACCATCACTCAGCTTCCCTCTGCTTGCAGCACTCTGCAGATTGTGCTTCTTGCGTTTTGTCTTTTTCTTTTTCAAGCTGTTGTTCAACTCCCAAACTTTCAACGGATCGGTCCAGGGTAGCTTTTTAACCAAATCTTCCAAATCCTTTAGAGCATCTTCCTTTAAAAGAGAGAAACAGTGGTGCTTTGAAATTATTCCATCCTTTTAAAAGTTATCCTTTACTGTGAGGTCTCTCAAAGTAGTTTATTAAACATTAATTCACTACATGTTTAAGCAAATCTTACAGGTTTTTGTCTGGTTTTTGCTATAACTAAATGGAATTATACTGAAAATCACAAGACCCATGGGATTTCATCATTTACCTTGTATTACAGACAACTAACAATGTATTAAGTGATCAAAGTGACACTTCACTGTTCTATGTCTGTGACCTACAAACACAGCATCACCTCTTATCCCAGATTTTGCCAATGTAAAGTATTTAACTGCAGAAATTATGTTAGACCACATGGCCACACTTCCATTTACAAGCCAGAAAAAGGGAACTAGAATAACATCACAAATAAAAAACTTGCTAAACAAACAGAATATCTTGATACTAGTCTTAAATTAAAAAACCCAAACACTCCAAACCCCAGAGTAGACAAAGGAAGAGTAATTCACCTTATTTTCCTTAAATTGATAGTCTTTGAATTCCTGAACGACAACAAATAAATTATCCACCGACCTCAGACGATGGACCTGGAAGAGATGAAAAGGTGACACATTACAAACCGTGTGCCGTAGGGACTGTGTTTACTGTTAGAATTTTGCCACCTTACGTCGAGGTTTCAGAGCCCACGGTTTTCCACCCTTAGTCAGTCTGAGTTATCAGTTTAGTCTTTGCGCTGACCCCGTCTATCGTTTCACCTTCCCCGGACAGCCCGGTAAAGGCGATACCGCTGCTGCAGCCAGGCCGGCCCCGCCCGGTGCGGGATGCGGTCCGGACCGCGGCTCCGACACCGCTCGGAGGGGCCGGGACCCACCGAACCGAACGGAACCGAACGGAACGGGACCGGCCAGCGGGGGAACAGCGGGGGCGGAGCGGGGCACGGAGCTCGCACGGACCTGAGGCAGGCTCCGGGCCGGGACCTCGAAGTAGATCTTGCCCCGATCCTTGCTGATCCTGGAGGCCGAGCCCAGCTTCTCCCGCACCTCCTCGGCCGCCGTCTGCTCGAAGCCCGTGGGCACGGTGGCGCCGATCACGGCCGCCAGCTCCGCCAGCTCCGCGGCCTCCTGGGCTGCGGGCGGGCCCAGCCCCGCGTCACCGGCCGCCTCCGCCTCCGCCATGCCGGCTGCCCGGGGAGGGCGGCCGCCCCCGCCTTCCCACCCACGGCCAACCGAGCGAGCACCGAGCAGCCCGGGCACACCGCGCCAGGCGCCGCCGCCGCCCGCCCGCCCTTTCCGCTTCCGCGCCGCGCGGCGCCGCCCCCGCTGCTCTCGGGGCGCTGCCGGGCCCGGCCGGGAGGCGGCGCCGCGGCCCCGGTGTCGGTCCGTGCGGCCCCGCCGGTCCCGGCTGTCGGTCCGTGGGGAGCGCGTGTCTGTGCGCCGGTCCCGGCTGTCGGTCCGTGCGGCTCCCCGGTACCGCGTCCCGGAGCCTGGGCCGGGAATCTGCAGCTGAAGGATAAAGGAATGTTATTTTGACACTGAGAGATTAGGAGAGAAGTGAATTAGCTGCCTAACGGTTACTGGAGGGGGAAGAATTAGTGGGTGTTTGTGGCAGCCCTGGTGAGCCCAGTGCCTTAGTCACGAGAGCTGGGTGATAAGACATGACAAAGAGTTCACAGCTCTAAGTGAGGAATTGTGTGTCAAACCCTTGTTGCTGGAGGTGTGTGGTTAACAGGGGACCGTCCCTCCTTTCCTGTCCCCAGCAGGTTTTGCACAGGAACAAATAAGCCAACAAATAAGGTGGCTGCAGAGCTGCTCTGGGAGGTTACAGCAGTGGTGAGGCCACGGGGGATGAGCAGCTCCTTCTGCAGAATGTGCGAAAATGTCAGACTGGCCACTCTGCCATACTGATGGTGCACCTGTGCCCAGGGACCGAGCTTTGTGAGATCTGTGAAATGGAAACTGTGAGGGAGCCTCCTCAGCAAGAAACTCTGTGCACACCAAACCTTACCACTCTGCGTTTTGTGAAAACAGTGAGACGTGTTCCAAAGTCTTGCCTAATTTTTACCAGGATAACTGAAATTAACTTCTTGGATTGGTTTAATTAATTTTTAGGGCATAAACAAATTTACAGAATTGAATTTCCAATACCAAAGTGCCAGGTTGTGCTTGCACCTGTCTTGCCTGGAAAAACTGCTTGGTTTGAATTCATTCATTTCAGAGCTGCAGAAAGAATTTGGTGCGAACTGATCTTGTTTGTCTTGCAGTGATAGGCACATGTTGTATAAATTCCATCCAGCACTTGAGTTTGCAAGGGTTAAAGTTCTTCAGGCTGCTTCCTGGCTCCAGAGGTTACTTTTAAAAATTTAGGTTTTATTGCAATATGTGCACAGAGAAGTGAAATCAAAACTTTGCCCTTCCAGAGTAAAAAGGCCGTGAGCAGCACAGAAAGCTTTTCAGAGAAAGATGCGCTGAGGGTGCTAGGCTGTTCCCTCTGTGACCTCTTGGAGAAAGTTCTGCTTTCAGGGGCTGCGGGCAGGGCTGCACCATTTCCTCCTCAGCAGCATTCTGGCTGCGTGCTCTCTGCTGCTGCTGCAGTCACTGCCTCCTGTGCAGCACCGCCCTGCTGCTCACAGGTTACTACAGGAGTGAGGGTTGGCACAGGACTTTCTCAGATCACCTTTTAACCTACAGCGTCTGCTTCTCACCTGACACTCCAGCTTATCTGAGACCACTTAGTCAAGAGAAGATCCCTACACACATAGTTAAACAAAAAAGCAGGCGGAGATTAAGTAGTTTACAATTCAGATTTTCTAATGGGATTTTAACCTCAGCTGGTGCTGGCAAAGTCTGAATGAGGTGTGGGTGGGCAGCCTGTAGTGTGAACTGCAGGTGGTCAGACAGGGCTAATGGGGCCCAGTCCTTTGTGCTGCCTCAGTGGCTGTGTGAGGAAGGGCAGAGGTTGCACAGTTCAGGATTTCTTCCTCTTCCAGCCAGGGATACAACCTGATGGTCTTGAATCTGCAGGAGACTGAGGTTGCTCTCAGTGCTGATGGAGCTAGCATGAGCTTTAAAGAATGGAAAACTAATAAACCCTACAGTCATTTTTAACAGATCTGGAAATACAATTCAGGAGTATATAATCTCATTGTGACTCTGCAATGTGCATTGTTGTATTTTTCTGTTACACCTGATTAGCTCCTACCCGAGTCCAAAATGCCACTGATGCTAAAAATATACAGCCTTGGGAAGTACCACGGGCACTGCTGAGCATCTTCAGAGTCTGCAGCTGTGTTTTACTAATGCCTTTGATCTGAAGCTTTGTTTTCCTAACAGCTAATTTATTAGTGAGCAAATTGAGGCTTTTGCATATTAACAGACTTGCCAAGTATCACTTAGGGGCCAGAACAGAGGCTAATGGAATTACAAAGTCTCTCCTCCACACCCAAAAAACTGTCCCTCTTATAAAGTCAATTTAATTATTCTCTAGGATGGAATGTCCAAGATGCATAGTGTATTGCAATATCAGAAGATTTCAGTTAATTTACCTCTGTTAACCTCTGTGTGACCCTGCTCTGGGGACTTGAGGATCTGTCACTCCTCTTGCTGTTGGCTCAACATCTGTCATGTCAAACCACACATTCAGAGGATGCATTAATTGCTCAGCACTCCTGCTATTGCTGATATTTTGAGCTGAGAAGAAATCAGTTTCAGGCTCTTTTCCCTAGAGCAGGGTTCTGCATTCCGAGCAGTGGCACACAAGTGCTGTAACCTCTTTTCTTCTGAGCCAGCACAAGCAGCACCTGTCAGAGGGATTGCTGCTGTCCAGACCTTTGTTCCTGGCTAGTTGGTGATTCCCAGCTAATCGTTAGTCATGGCTGTGGGAGGAAAAGCAGGATTGTTGTAGTGCTTAAATGGACCTCGGTGACATGTGAGGTGCTGTGTGTCTGGGCACAGCAGCTTCCACAGCGCAGGCAGCTCTGCTGATTTACTGGGAAATCCCAGCTCCTCAAACAGGAGGAAATTGGAGTGACCTTTGTGCCAATGGCTCTGTTGGGAATTTTCTTAGCCTGCATGTAACCTGTGTGAGCATTGCAGCTGGATATTGCGGTGCACAGCTCAGCTGGACTGTCAGCTAATTTCGTCAAATATGTCTGCAGAGAAGATTTAAATTATGTTACTGAATGGAAATCCTTCTGTTGGGAATATTGAAAGAAAACTGGCACACACACACTTAAAAAGACATTTTTGGGGAGCCTGAGGGTTTGAGTTTTATTTTAAAAAGTCTGATGTACTAGTTTATTTCTGTTTTAAACATGCTTTTAAATGGGAAACCTACGCTGTCTTTTACCACGTGAAACAAACAGTTTGATCGCCTGCTTAAAGCCCGTTCTGCACAAAGCTGTGCCTGTGCTTGGGGTTTCAGAGCTGCTCAGAGCTGTGGAGGCAGTGGGCAGTGTGTGCACACTGTGTCAATGGGAGACACTGCAGGGGCTTTCCCAAAGGATGTGACTGACCCTGGGGTGTCTCTGTGAGGCTGTGGGACAGCACACACAACACACAGA
>JAHXMQ010003857.1:405731-427303 GCA_020466415.1 Ammodramus savannarum pratensis
GGGCCAGAGACAGCCCCCTGCACGTTCTGGTTCACATGTGCATTCTGGCTGTTGCTGTGCTGTGATGAATGTTCTGTCTGAGCAGATATCTGACTGATTCCTGAACAGATTCTGCAGCACTGGGTGTTTCAGAGGCTGAGGGGAGATGCCTTCCGAGTTAGACAGTGTTCAGCTCAGTCTGTGAAGTCAGCCATGGGGAATCCAGGCTTCCCTTGAAACCCAGCTCTTTGGCATCAAATCACAGAGATATTTTAAAGTGAAACTGGGAATGTTGTGCAACTCTGCAGAGAGCAGAGTCCAGAACAAACTCCAGGTTTAAATTTTCTCACTGTTTTTCTGCAATTTAGTGATTTGTTTGTTCTATATCCATGACTACGTGGCTGCGGACATTATTGTCAAATGTGGCTCGTATGAAATGCTCTCAGCCATGGCAATAATTCGAGGCTCCTCAGTCTCCTGGCTGTGGATGCCTCTGGCTGGGTTGTCCTGCTCTCCAGAGCTGCCCCTCCAGCGTGCCTCACTCTGGGCTGGAGGGAATCCCTTCAGCAGGGACAGGGATTGGACTGAGTTGCAGAACAGTGAACTCAGAGAATCAAGGCTTGTAATTTTGGAATTCTGAAATGTGATTTCATAGTGGGGGAAGATAACCCTTTGTTGGAATGAATCCAACCTAAGCACTGACATGGGTGACTCACCCCAATTCCCACCTGTGGAGGGTATGGGACTCCCTGCACAGTGCTGAGCCCATTACCTGCTGTGTTCATTGCTCCTGTGGAGGGCCTTGGGCAGCTCTGCTTCTGATGTGTCAGGTGTGTTGTGTGTAAGGGCTGTGACACACGGCCTGCAGGGCACCAACAGCCTGGGCTGTGTGCTCCTGCATGGGATGACAGTATTTAACCTGTTCAATCAGTTGTGCCTTATTTGTGGGGTAAATTAGTAGGTGGAAGTGAGAGTTAGGGAGGTGCCAGTTGTCCCAAATTCTTGGTTTTCCTTGCCTGGCAATTTCCCAGTGTTTCATGTCTTAGGGGAGTGTGGAGGTGTCAGTCACTGTCTCTGCTGACCTGGTTCTCCTTTTTGACCTGGATGCACTGTGAACTGGAGCTGTTGTGGATAAGAAGTGACAGCTGAGGGAAGAGGGAGCCACAACTCATCCCCCTGTGCCAACCTGAGCCACACTCGCACAGCCACCCATCTGTGGATTAGTGGGATTCAGGTTAGTGAGAGGTATGTCAGAGCAAAGACCTTGCAGTGTCGGTGCAGAGTTTTGTGGCAGTTTTGAAGCATTTTCAGGAGTGTTTCATTCTGCTCCCCCGTGGTCTTGCTCAAGTTGGTTATGAAGCAGTGACCTTGTGGGTGGTTTGCCCAGGAAATGGGGCTCCCTGTGCCCTGCCAGCTCCCTGTGCAGGCAGCAGCTTCCCCGTGGGGCTGCAGCAGGCTCTGCTGCTGCTGTCAGCTCAATTTCCTCCTCTAGGAGCAGCCAAGGCCTGGATCTCAAACCTGGCAATGAAACAGCTCCTGGAAGAACCCAGAGCAGGAGTGCAAGGGGACACGGGAGGGACGCCAAGACTACAGAGACAGGAGACAGAACAGCCCGGATGGTGTTGGGCAGGACTGCAGCTCAGCTCTGCTTCCCTCAGCCCAGCAGAAAGGAAGGAGCTCTGAATGCTGCACACCACTGTTAGCCTTTTTCTGTAAATATTTCTGGACTCTCTGCACATTTGCCTGGGGAGAAACTGGCATACCCCAGACAGAAAGAGAAGCAGGTGAGCAAACCTGAGAGGAGCATGCTGAGATGCCATGGAGCCCAGTCATGCTGCCTGGGAACAGGAGGTTTGGGACTAGGTCATAAAGAATGGAGATCTAGACCTTCAGCCAGAGACTGACAAGAGCTCTGCAAGTAGCTCTCTTGAGTTGAGGGAGTGAAAGGATGGAAAATAATATCCTGAATGCAGGTAAATCCGCATCTTGTGATAAGATGCAGGCTTACATCTACGACTTGTCTGGCATTTGATGTGTCCTTCAGAAAGTCAGACTGTGAGCATTGGGGAAGCTGTGTCCTTTGGACTAACAAACTTACTATTAAAACAACAGCAGCTCAGAATTTTGCTCTCCTTTGACATTTGAGACTTTACCATGCTCTTGGATTATATTTTTCAGGGTTTTTCTCTGCAGCTCTGAGGCAGGGGAGCTTAATTAAAACCTGAAATGAAAGGTCACTCCAGCCTTTATTTCAAATTAAAATCCCCCTCAAGATGTTGCCTGTCATACAAGTGCTGGCTGTGAGTCCCTGGGAGCAAGCAGGCTGTGCTGTTTGTATTACAGCTGAGGCTGCCAGTTAGATGTGACAGTGTCTGCACCAATTCTGGGCAGGCAGACAGCTGGCACAGAGCAGCTGGGTTCCTGTTTGACACATGGGCTTTGCTCTGCCCTCACATCTGGGGGCTGCTGCATCCAGCTGCATTCCTGCAGCGGCATGCTTGGAGCAGCAGCCCCAGAGCGCAGGGGCACGTCCTCAGTGGAGAGAAAATGTGAGAGCTGAGAGGGATCTCAGCTCTGCAGGGCTGCACAGCAGTGCCACGGAGCCTCTGGAGTCCAGGGAGAAAGGGTCAGTGCTGGAAGGAGAAAGGGTCAGTGCTGCAGGGATGGAAGGGTCAGTGCTGCAGGGATGGAAGGGTCAGTGCTGCAGGGATGGAAGGGTCAGTGCCGCAGGGATGTAATGGTCAGTGCTGCAGGGATGAAAGGGTCAGTGCTGGAAGGAGAAATGGTCAGTGCTGCAGGGACCCCGGTCAGTGCTCAGGATTCACATGCAGCTCACTGAGTGCCCTCACAGCCCAGCTGGCCCATCCCAGCAGTGCAGGGTGGATGCTCAGCTCTGCTGAGCAGACCCACGGTGCCTTGGGCCACCAACAGCTGCTGCTCTGCCCCCTCCACCTTCCACAGGGCGGTGAGAGCAGCGCAGTCAGCACAGCATGAACTCAGAAAGAGGGGAAGGAGAAATCAAACATCGGGGTGTAGCTGAGCAGTAGCAGGGTTGCTATTTCTGTTGAAGCTCTTGGGGCCTCCCTGACAATTGCCCCCAGTGGCTGCAGCTCCAGCAGCCACAGTGCTGTCATTGCAGGGTGCAGTTCTCCAGCTGGAGGGACCTGCTCACACACAATTGGTTTTACTGGTGTTGAGAATTCTGGTTTTCTGGGCCTCCGTGTTGTGTGAGCCTCCCCCTTATCGATAGCATATCTGTTACGTGACACTCATCTGTGCTCTGAGGCTCTGCCAGCACTGCAAGGCAGCTCAAAGCACACAGCAAATCTGCTTTAACTGCCTTGGAACAAAAGCCTAATGTAGTGTGCAAAATAGAGGGAGACAAAAAGGATAAAAATCAAATTAGATTCACTGTGCACACAAGCTGTCAAACCCAAAGCACAGTGATGCTGGTCATAGGGGGAAGAAAACAGCTTTAAAAACATGGCATAAAAGTGGATTGCTGTCCTTGCCTCACTCTGGGAGTCTCTTTGTGTCCTGCAGGCACAGCCAGGCTGGGATGCTGCAGTGCCTGCCCCAGGCAGCTGCTTTGTGCCCACAGTGCTGATTGGGGGGGACGCTCCTGGTGCTGCCAGACCCCTCTCCCTGCAGGGCAGCCCCAGGGCTGAGCCCGAGCCGCAGCCAGGGAAGGTTCAGGGCTCCCTGGGAGCTGCAGCAGCGTCCCTGTGCTGCAGCTGAGGCAGGGCCTGGGCACCCTGGCAGGGCTGGAGCATGGGGGCCCCCTCACTGCGGCCGGTGCAGCCCAGGCCTCTGCAGGTCCAGGAGGGCTTGGCCGGCTCTGCATGTGCTGACACAGCTCACGGCAGCAAAGTGCTGATGCTGCTTCAGCTCTTCTGGGAAGGTTCGACTGCTGCTGCTCCAGGAAACAGCCTTCCTCCTCCAGGGAAGGCACGTCTCCATCAGCACATCTCCCTGGCTTCAGGTGCTCCCTGCAGGGCTGTGCGCCCAGGTTACAGCCCAGAGCTGCCACTGATGGTGCAGAAGATTTGCACAGTGTGTTGAGTGAGCCCTGCACGAGTGTGAAGGCCTTGGTGCAACCCTCTTCACTCCCTTGCAGGAGGGTGTTGTGCCAGTGCTCTCCTCTCCTCTCCTCTCCTCTCCTCTCCTCTCCTCTCCTCTCCTCTCCTCTCCTCTCCTCTCCTCTCCTCTCCTCTCCTCTCCTCTGTGTAATAGCAATAATAATTACCAGTTTTCTCCTGATTTTGCTGTGTGAAAGCATGAAAGCACCTGCAGTGGCTTACACCTTGTACCAAGGGCTGCCTCCCCGTGCCGAGGCAAGGCTGGTGTTGTGGGCCTGAGCAGAAGGCAGTGTCTGAGGGCACAGAGCTCCCACGAGGTGCAGTGGGGCAGGCTCCGCAGGCCGTTCCCCTCCTCTCTGCCCTTGCACGCCTGTAGCTGTGATTATCCCACCCTACTTTGCATTCAGCTGAGTTGGTGGAGGAAATCAGAAAATCCCTGCCTGCTAAATTACTGCTGAATTTAGCCAAGAGCCCGGGAAGCAACTTGTATGTGGAAGTGATGGTGTTTTCTTGTGTGGGCCCAGTGGTGAACAATCCATGGGATGGACTCGGGTGCCTGGCCCGAGGTCCTGAGAAAAACTAAAAAATCCCTCCGTGTGGGCTGCTAACAGTGACTGAGATGACAAAATTCACCCTCAGTGTCTCGGTGCTGCTGTGGTGCACAGGCCAGGTCACTGGGTCTCTGTGCCCGTGTGAAGGGGCACTTAAAAACACCCCAAAACTTCCCATTCTTTCAGGAAATAACACTTTCATGCTGGAATTTGCAATGAAGCTGTGAATGTGGCTGGAGCCCGGGGCTCCTCCAGGGAAAGGCCCCCTTGGCCAGCTGTATTCAGCTCCAATGAGAGAGCTGAATTCTCCCTCAAAGCTGTGTTTTCCACTTGGCCCCTTTTCCCTCATCAATCGCTGTCAGTTCAGACAGAGGCCCCACATGCAGCTTCCCCTGGGCCTGTGTGCCGCCCGGGGCTGCTCGGAGGACAGGCTGCCCTACTAAACTGCATCTCTGAGCCGCGGACAATAGCGCTTTGTGTGAGCACACAGTGCAGCTCAGTTTCCCAGGCTTTTCCTTTTCTGCTGTCCCCGTCCCGCTGGAAGCCCCCGGCAACGCAGGCCCGGGCCGGGGCTGCTGGGCCCGAACAAAGGGAGCGGGGTGTGGGGTGGGCCCCTCTGCCCGGCTCCAGCTGCAGGTACGGGATCCTTTTCCTCCAGTACAACAGTGAATAATTCCAGCAAAGATACACAGCAGGATGCAGGAGGGCTCCAGCCAGGGCTCCAGCAGGTGCCCAGGCAAGCAGTGCTGTTGCTGCGGCCTGGAGACACCAGGATGGCACCCGGGCTGGCCTGGGGGGACAGAGTGCTGTGGTGCTTCGGGGAGGACCATCAGCACTTGGGAGCTCTGCATCCCAGAATGCCTAAAATTGCCCTTAGTGGGTTTCACACTGCAGATGGAGAGTTGGAGATCGTGTGTGACTAAATTAACTGGGAACAACAAACAGCAGGGACCCGGCTATTGGAAAACACTGGCAGCCCAGCCACCCTCAACACTGGAGCTTGCTTTGCTGCAGCAGGACCAACTGCACTGAGCTCTGCAGGGCAGACCTGAGGCTGCTGGCATCATCACCCTGCAGCTGCTGCCTTCTGCTCCCCACGGCCTGTCCTTCCTGACTGCTGTGCTCTGGCCTCGTCCAGAAGGGCAGTGGTGGGAAAGCTGTCTCTTATTTATAGCTGCACAGTCCCACGCAGTGCTGATCCGCAGGGTGCAGAGCCCCCAGGGATGGAAATGGATCAAGGAATAGATGGATCTGGCATGTGACAAGAATGGGTTCAGTTCTGCAGAACACAGTTGCCGCCATGTGACGTGCAGAGAGGAGCTGAGAACAGCTTTGTGTGTGTGACAGGTGTAACACCTGCAGGCCAGGCCTTGTGTCCGCAGCATTGATCCTCAGGAAGCGATTGATTGGCTGTAAACGGTGATTCAGGCAGGGTAAAGAGATGTTGTTAAAAGAGCAGCAAGCTCCTCCTCTTGTGCAAGTTCTTTTTTTGGTCTGTTGCTACAGCAACTCTCTACCAAGAACAAAGATGACAGCAAGATATTAAATTTTGCAGCAACTCAATTGACTCCTGATTTCCCTTCTTTTTTTGCCTTTGGTAACTGAATCCTGCTGTACTAATTGTGTTAGATTTCAGATGGGAGTCGTGTGACAAGAATTCCTGTGTTGCTCTTTCCTCCTTCCCCTCAGAAACCAATTAAATAAATTTATTTAAATCCAGTGGGTGATTATAAACACTGAATTTCTTGGCCTTATTTCTTTTGCATGTGAACATCATGTATTTTACCCACAAATCATATTCTGTACCAGAATCCCCAAAGCTTTGATATTCTTTAAAAAGAAACAAACACTTCTTGGCAAGTACTGTTTCGGCAAAGTTCAACATATGCCAGTGGCACGGACCAGAAATGTGAAATCTGAGTAACTGCAACAGAGGTCATGTGGATTTGGGAATGTTAAAATTGGTTTTAAAGCACTGCTGCATAGTGGAGCTAGTGTGAGATGACACAAACATGACTGGCCCTGCATGAACTCCTGGAGCACGTAACCAGGGGAGAGCAGCACCGTCCTGCCAGAGCAAAGCGTGGGTCAGCTCATAACCAAACTGCAAATCCAGCTGCACCAAATGGCAGAGGTTTGTACCCAGCCTTGAAGAGAATTGTGCCTGCATGGAGGAAGAGGAGATGGTGGGACCATGCTGGATGGTGGAGCCACAGCTCTCAGGAGCGCAGGGTGGGGTATCCTCACCCTTGGGGAGGGAGAGGACGGGGGAAAATGGGGGAAAATGAAGGCAAAGAGGTACAAAAATAATGGAAAGGGGGGGGGGGGGGGGGGGGGGGGGGAGATGGACATGAATTATTACATATTTAGCTTTCCTCTGAATCAGTGGGAGTATAATTAACAATCTGGTTCTGGCAGCTTCAGCTTCAGCACAGTGTGCACGGGAGGGATGGGCCCAAGAAGAGTCTGGGCCCCCCTGGTTTAGCACACGACCAAAGCTGTGGAAATGGCCCAGCACAGAAAACAGCTCCTGTTGCCTTTCCTGGAGAGCTCTGTGCAAAAGCACTTCTCTGGGGGCATGCATAGCACAGGGCACAGGCTGCAGGCCGCCCCAAGGACAAGGCTTAAGCAGATTTCAGAGGCACACCTTGGAGATCAGCATGCAATGCCAGTGCTGAGCAGGCCTGTCCTTCCTGGAGAGCCTGGCGTGGATGCTGAGTGCCCTCTCCCTGAAGCAGGGGCTGCTCAGGCTGAAGCTGCTGCTCACAGCAGGAAAATGAAAGCGCAGCTTTGGCCACAGAGTCTGGGCAATCTCCCTGAGGAAACGGGGCCACAGATCGGGCAGGAAGCTGCTCACGGAGCCTTCTCAGCACTGATAACTGATAACACCGTGCAGCGTGACCGCGGCTCTGTGCAGCTGCCACAGCTCCTGAGGAGCTTGGGACTCAATGCCTTTGACAGGAGAACCAGAGCTGCTGGGAAGAATTGCTGTTGCCTTGCCAAGTTGTTTATCATAATTCTTCATGCATTTAGTCACACATAAATATTCCCATTTCTTACAGGGGCTTGAATTATTGACCAGAGTAAAGCTGAATTCTCCTGGTACCACAAGGGCTTAAGATGGCAATAGTGGAAAAGGCTGGGATCAAGATGGGTGTGTATTTTAGAAAGCTCTTTTTCTTCTCTTTCATGGCCTCAAGGATACTACACGTGTATTTTCAGAAGATACTTTTCTACTTACAACTGAGCTGTTGGAGACCTGAATAAAATAAAATCAAAAGCAAACTTCTGGGATGCTTTACCTGAAAAACAACCTGCATTTCCACATACAGAAATCTTTGGCTGCAGTTATTTTGGGTGCGAAGGCAGGACCCATTGATGAAGCTCTGTCAGTGCCGAGCTACAACTGCACTTCACTACAGAGATAAAAAAGGGAACAGAGTGAGGAGTAGTTCTCTGTTAATATGACAAGGTAACAGCACTTTGCTGGCAGGAAAGGATGTAAGGTTTGAAAAACAAAGGTGATGCAGTGCAGCACCAACAGCTGCTGTGTTAGGTGTCTCCACCCCGTTTGCTCTTACACTGAAGGGTGTGTATGGAAGCCTTTCCCAGCACGCTGTGTCAGAGCCATGCCATCCCACAGAGGGAACAGCCAGCAGGGCTGGCTTTGCTGCCCCGGCTCACATGGATTTCATCCCCACTGACCCTGCTGCACTGCGTGGGCAACCTCTCCCAGTCTGGCTGGTGCTCTGCAGGCCTCGTGAGCCTGAGGCAGGGCCCACACCCCCTTGGGACCCTCAGCCTGGACTGGAACAGTTCCCATCACCAAGCAGGCATTTACAGCAACTCCCCAGAGAGGCTGCAGAGGGTTTGGCCACATATCAATGGCCAAAGCTGTCCCCCTTCCCCAGCTTCTTCAGCCCAAGGAATGGCACAAGGGATTCTGCCTTTCAGAGCCCTCAGGAAGGCAGAAAGGCCAAGGGAGAGTTGGGGTCATGTCACAAGCTGCCACAGCTTGGTGTCCGTGTCATCTGTGGCTCGGTGTGGCCTCCAGCCTGGCTCCAGCCTTCTCTGGCAAAGCTTCCCTGGTGTGAGAGTGGCTGTGGTGGATGCTCCATCTCTGCAAGCATTCAACACTGGGCAGTGCTTGGAGCAGCCTGGTCCACTGCAAGGTGTCCCTGCCCACGGCAGGGGGCTGGAATGGGATGAGCCTCAAGGGCCCCTCCAACACAAACCAGTCTGTGGATCCATGGCCAGAGGGTCAGCCCAGCTCATGGTGACCCGTGTGAGTGTCTCTGGAAGCAGCAGGTCAGTATCTGCTGAGGCTGCTGTGCACCTTCAGCTCATGGTGAAACACTTACAGTTTGAAGCTGGAAACAAAGAGTGCAAGACAGCTTCTGCTTAAAATTTTTTCCTTAATTTAGGAATTGCTTTAAGCCAACATTACCTCTGCTTCCTGAGCACACACAAGGCTACTGCCCTGGAAATAATCTGCATTAGCCTTACTGGAGTGACCACGTTGCCATAGCTACTGTTGGTTTCTCTATACCTCAAGCTTGAAGTGTTTATTATGATTAAATCCCATCCCGTCCCATTCTTCACTAAAAAATTCTGGGTTGAGAATGTCACAAAGTGAATTACAATGTAATCCTTCCTTTTAAGAAGCTGTTTCAAGTAGAAATTCCACAAAGTATCTTAGACATTGATATTTATTAAAGATCATTAATTCGTGATTGGATTATTTTTCTTCAGCCATCGCTGCTTCTTTATTCTTTATGATCTCTGAGTAGCAGAAACCCCTGGCGCTGTTGGATCATTTAATGACTGGGATTTTTCTTTCACCACTATTTTGTGGACCACTCTGAGAAGAGATGCTTAACACTCTCAGACACTCAGCTTTGACCACAGAGGTGGCCTCACAGGTTTGAACCAATTTGGCAAGAAAATCAAAATCTGTCTTATGGCACAGGTGGCTATGAGGAATGCTGGTCCTTGCTCTCTGAATCCCTGCTTAGGGCAGTCACACACAGCATCCCAGCCCAGCCCCTTCTCAGATTCTTGGCAGGGGATGCAGCAACTCACCCCAGGGACTGGCACACGCTCCCTGGCTGCTGCTGCCCTGCCCCGAAACACTGACCCAGGCTCGCAGCCACTGCCCCGTGCCTTGCCTGTGCTCCCTGTGCCTTCCCTCTGCTCCCTGTGCCTTCCCTGTGCCCAGAGGGGTCTGGCACAGTTTTTCCTTTCCCTGAGGCTCTGAGCCCCTTGGTCCCCCTGGAGATGGAGCAATGCCGCTCAGCCCCGAGCCTGTGCCTCACGTTTTCTGTGGCTGCCTTTCCCTGGAAGGGCTCGCTTGTTCTCCCTCCTCCCCAGGCCCTTCCTCAGCCACTGAGATGCAGAATGCTCCTCTGTGCCGCCTGCTCGCACTAGGTAAATTATTTGTGTAATGGGCTGGGGTTATTTTTTAAAGTTGGCAGAGTAACTGTGAATCATCAAATCTCCCTGAATTCACTCCTCACAAGACACCCATAAAAGACCCCATTGTGTGGCGCAGCGATGGGAGCGGAGCCGGGGCCGGACAGAGGACGCACTCAGCTGATTGTGGATGTGCGGAGGCTCAGGAGGCTCAGAGTCCGCGCATCGCTGTCCGAGGGCTGGGGTGTGCCAGCGCACACAACGCTGCCAAGGGTGTGAGCTCTCATGGACTGGACTCCCGATACAGCGCCTTAATCACTGATGTTGCTTCTGCCGGAACGAACACCTTCTCCTTTTTCCTCAGTTTTAACAAGAAGCGGCCAATCTGCTCCAGGGCGCCCGCGCGGTGCCAGCGGCGCCCGGCGGTGCCGGAGCCCCGGGCCGCGGAGGGGCCGCTCCGGGCGGGGACACGCGGGGCGAGGCGCACACCCCGCAGCGGGGCGGGCACGGGGCGGGCACGGGGCGCTCCGCACGCCGCGGGGCCCGGGGGCGCGGCCGAGCCGGGCCGAGCCGTGCGGGGCCGGGGCGGGGCCGGGGCGGGGAAGGGGCTCCGGAGCGCCCGCCCCGCGCGCAACCTGAGCGCAGGAGCGGCGCCAGGGCCCCGCCTCGGCCGGCGGCGGGAGCGGCTGCGCCCGGCTCGGCTCGGCTCGGCTGCGCCCGGCCCCGCTCCGCAGCCGGCGGCGCTGCGCGGGCTCCCCGCGGTGTCCCCGGCGCCGCCAATGACGGCGGCCGCTGGCGGCGGCGGGAGCGCGGCCGGGTGAGGCGGCGGCGGAGCGCAGCGGTGCCGGCGGGGCCCGCGCCCTCCCTCCCGCACGATGTCAGCGCAGGGCAAGTTCAAGAAGGACAAAGAGATCATCGCCGACTACGAGGCGCAGGTCAAAGGTGCGGAGCGCGGGCCGGTGCGGGCGCGGCGGGGCCGCCTTTGTGTGCGGGGCGGGGCGGGGACGGGCCGGCTCCGGCCGCGGGGCTGCGCCGCCGCCCCCCGCCCCTCCCGCGCTGCGGCAGCGCCGGGCGCGGGGCCGCGGAGGCACCGGCGGGAGCCCCGGCCCGGCCCGGCCCGGCCTGCGGGCGCTGCCATCGCTGCCAGCGCTGCCATCGCTGCCAGCGGCGCTCGGCGTGCGGGGCGCGGTGATGGGCAGAGGTCGCTCGGGCCCTCAGCGGGCAGCGCCCAGCGGCGGCCCTGGAGCCCCGGGCTGTGCGGGCGGCAGCGCTGCCCGCGGCCTCCCGGTGCGAGGGCATCGATCCTGCGGTCCTTATGTAAGGAAGTTCGCCTTGGTGCTCCGGCCCCTCGCCTCCAGGCCCGCAGTCATTATTATGCAAGTGCCGGTGGTGGTGCGGAGCTGTGCGGCAGCCGCTGCGTTCCTGAGTGTCGGAGAGGAATAAAACCGGAGGGTTTGTCTGTTGAGACCACTGAGCAGCAAATCCCAGGCTGCGAGTTAATTCTTGTTTCGAAGGGAAGTTGGTACCCTGTGACACACGGCAGCTCTGCAGCCCGGGGAAGGGCTCAGGCAAAGGGAAATGAGCCCGTCTAACCTTCTGTCTATTGCACACCCAGGGATTGTCGCTTTGGAACCAAACTGTAGTAATGGGCATTTCTGGGTAACTTGGTAATAAATCAACTCCTTATTGCGGTAATTGCTTATTCTGTTCGTTGATGACGGTTCCTTTTCCCACCTTCAGACCGAGGATACTCTCAGCTGCTTACTTCATGCCTTTCGCTTGCATTGCCTCCTTCAGTCCCCCCACTATTATATAAACCAGCTCCACTCCCCCCTCGCTCAGTTGTTTTGTATGGATATGTGTTTGCCACTTCATTATATTTAAGTCCAGGACGTGGTTAATTAAAAGTGTAAAATAGCCTTTCTGCAGATTAACTTGTGCTTGTGCAAACTCAAGAGCTGCCATTTTTCCCCAGATCCCAGCTCAGCTGGGTGATGGCTGGGCTGCACAGACTCGCTTGGAAAAGTCTCTGCCCAACTGCGGCAGCGCGATGCCAGAGGGAGGGATTCTGGGGAAGGGGCTGGCTGTTGGTTTCGTGCCATTGTTTACTTTCGTGAATTTCAGTCTTTTGTAGCTGGCCTCGGAGAGTGACGGAACAGTCACAACACACCCTGCTCTGTGCCAATTACCTTTCTGCTTGTGTGTAATTTGGGCAAATTGATGTTATTGCACCCTGCAGTTAAGCAGATGAAATAGTCTTTCAGTCTGTGGTATTGTTCGTCTTATGGGAGGGGATTTGCATTTGTTCCTAGAGACTGTCCCTTGGTTTCACGTTATTCTCAAAGATGTCCTGGGCCGGGTGATTCCTGCTTTTCCGGTGCTCAGGGTGCCGAGGGGTCATGGGGGCAGGACTGGTTCTGAGCTGTTCCAAAAGCTTGGCTGTGGATGTCTCCAGTGCTTTTCTGATTGTTGTTTGTGCGTGGAGTACTCGCAGGCCACGATCGTTCTTGGCCTGGCTTCTGTAGCCTCATGGTTTCCATATGTGAGGCAGTGAATGCTGGCGTGTTTGAGGGTGTTACATTACACCACAGTGATCACGTTTTGGGCAGCTGTACTGCAGGCAGTTTGCTGATGGGCCAGTAATAATTTCCTTGGTACTGTTCTGTGCACAATTACACCTCCAGGAATGTCTGATTCCCGATATGGGGTACTTGGTCTGTGTTTTCAGCTGCATGAAGGCCAATTCTTGTGTTGACAGGGTGCGAGTTGCCTGTGGCTGGGGAGAGCTGGGCATGCACAGCCCAAGGCCCGAGTGTGCTGCCTTTGGGGAGCTGGGGTCCATCCCTGGGCACGCTGGGCCTGGCACAGCTCCAGGGTCATCTTGGGGTGGCCATGGTGACAGGCAGGGCTCCAGTCTGCACTGCTGTGACGGGGTGGCCATCACTTGTGTCCCCTCTCTGTGGGGACCAGCCTGGTCCTGGTTTTCACACCTTGCTAAACTGCTGGAGCAGGATAACCATGTGAGTGTGGGGGGATTGGTGCAGAGCTCTGCTGTGGCCTGTGCTGCCTCACTAAATAGGGGCAGTGTGAGCAAATGTGGCTGAGCAGGTGGGACAGCATTGTCACTGCGTGTGTAGGGACCCAAGGAGGGCTGGTGGCCAGGGATGCACTGCAGGAGAGGGTTTTTTGTGCTCCGTTGAGTGTTGAGTGTGCCAGCCTGACATGGACCAGGGTTTGTGATCATCTAAACCTCTTCTGAGGCTGTGGCAGTGACCACGAACGCCCACCTCCACTTGTGCACAGTGTGGTCTCTCCTGGCTTGACTCAATGATTGGATGTAGACTACCTCATTATCCCAGATATCCTGTTTATTTTCTTCAAGGATTGAGTCATTACGCTGCTCATATCTAATCCCTTGCTACCCTCGTGAAGACAGATGCCCAGACCTCCAGAGAAAGACTAAAATGGAAGAGAAAGAGGGATAAAGAAGAGGGGAAGTGGTGGCAAGGGGGACTAACAACCAAAGTGTTGATACAGAAATGCTGAAATATGAAGATGATAACAGCTGAAAATTTGCAGCAGTGATCTCATGCTACGGAGGATGGGCCTGGAATCTGAACACAGCACAGTGCTTGTCCCCACGGCATGGACAGGAGGAGAAAATGGGAGGGAGAGAGGTGGCAAACCCTGCGTGTGAGCTCCAGGCACATGGCAGCATGCACGGAAGAGAGCTAACCCCAGCAAAGCTGCACTGGGAGTGCATTTGGAGACGAGGTCAGAGAGGGCCGGGAGCGGGCAGGTGCTGCTGTTGTGAGGTGCCAGCCAGCGCTGGGTGAGGCCATGGTCTGCCAGCAGCGCCTCAGGTGCGTAAAACCGGGGAGAGGAGCTGCCGAGACACCTGGAGGGACACGGAGGGGGAACAGTTACCGAGGCTGCTCCCAGGGAAGTTTGGCTGCAGCCTCCAGCTCTGGCTGTTGGGAACTGGAGCCGGGGCTGGGGTGGTTCGGGGTGGGGGCCCAGCCCTGCCCGACCTGCGGGTGCTGCAGCCCTGGCTCCAGCAATCGAGGAGCCCATGCGCTGTGTGGGGAGCGAGATTGCACGGGGGAGGGCTGAACCAGGAATTATCTTCGTGCACAGGGTGATGTATTGCCCATGATGGCTCTGTTCCTTCCCTGGAGAATTGTGCCTGCTCCTCTCACGGTGGGAAGGAGTTGTCCTGGAAATGCTCGCAAAGATAGCGGGGGCGTGTGGGGTGCATGTGGGTCTGCTGAGAGCCCTCTGAGAGCCCTGCTGAGAGCCCTGCTGCACGCGCTGTTTTGGGTGGGATATGTGGGGTGTGTGGGTCTTCTGAGAGCCCTGCTGCACACGCTGTTCTGGGTGGGATATGTGGGGTGCATGTGGGTCTTCTGAGAGCCCTGCTGCACACGCTGTTCTGGGTGGGATATGTGGGATATGTGGGGTGCATGTGGCTCTGCTGAGAGCCCTGCTGCACACGCTGTTCTGCAGGGCTGGGGCTGGTGACAGGGCTGCCGTGCTGCAGGGTACGTGGGGCTCCGGTCGGTGCCACTCTGCTGCTGGGAGTGGGAGCCCCAGCAGTGGTGCCGCTGTCCGCGGCGGCTGCAGCGCAGCTCCTGCAGCTCTGCAGAGCGTTTGCTGCCTGCCCGTGCACGGAGCCCTCTCTGTCACCTCTCCTGCCCAGGGTGCAGTTCTCCCGTCACTCACCCGGGCTCTGCCCTTCTCTTTGCTGCTGCTTTGCACCCTCCAGCTGTCCAGAGAGGGGAGAGCTGGCCCCAGCGCTGGCAGGAGATGCTTGCTGGATGGTAGCAGAAAGAGAATATTTAAGAATACTTTTGGGAGGCAGGTTTTCTTATTTGCCTTAGCCTTGCAGACAGGAGTGGTGGTGTTAAAAATAAACACCAGTGGAGATATGGCTGCAGATTTACAACTGCCACATGACAGCTGCCTGCGGAACACAGAGCACAGCAGATCCTCGGATGCACAATTTAAAGTGCGTGTTTTCAGACGTACAGGGTTTTTTTGCTCTATCTGGCCAGAAATCTAAATAAATGTATCTTCCTCATTATGGTTACATGCCTGATTTGTGGCTTTAATGCAGCAAAACGAACCAGTTTTAATTATGCAGATGCAACCGCCTATGGTCCAGCATTGGCAGTCTTGCAGAAAATTGTGCATTGTGTTGATTGGCTATTTAATTTTATATTGCTTCCTGCAGTTCTGCCCTAACCCTGGCCAAACACAGCTCCCTGTGTGATCCCTCTGGCTGCTCTTGGCAGGAGACTGCTGTGAGGCATCTTGTGTGCTGTGACTGGCAGGTGACATGGTCCCTTGTGATCCTGGAGGTGGGGCTCTCCAAATGGTGCATCTGCCTGCACAGTGGCAAGGGGATGATTCCTTGACTCCTGTGACTCTTAGTTGCTGCATAAATTGATAATAGAACTAGGGTTTTGATGGTTTTAGCATCTAAAGACACTAAAAAGATTTGCAGACCTGGGCCAAAGAAAATTAATGTATTCTTTCTCATTTTCATAAAGTTTAGGTTAATTTATCATTGCCCATTCGCTTCCTTTGACTTCTTCTGTTGCAGTAGCTGCATCCCTTATTTTGTGTCTTTTTTCTTTTCCTACCTCTTGTCCTCTTCCCTGATAGCTGGCAGGTGCCAGGTTGTGCAGATGGCATTATTTGTCAGTGTACCTCTCCTCCTGATAGCAATAAAACCCTCTTACAACACTCACTCGAGGCCTGTAGCTAGTCCTCGTTCCAGGTGAAGAGTTTCGAGTGCAGCACCAAATGCCCTTCAGGTGCTCAGCAGATATTTGTGAGCCTCTGTGAGGTGGAATGTTGTGAGTTCTGTGTGCGGTTCCAGCCCCTGTCAGGAGCAGGCTTCACTCTCCCTTTTGCTGGCCTGTGCAAGGTGAGATGGGAGCTCTCAGGTTTTCTCCTGCCTGGCTTTGGCTTGGTTTCAGAAGCTGTTTGTGAAGCTCCCACGCGTGGCAGCAGCAGCAGCAGCAGTCACTCCTGGGATGGCTTTGCTGCCCTGGGAGCAGGGACAGGGAGGGGACAGGTCACACAGGGGACACGGGACAGTTATGGGACAGGTCACACAGGTCACACAGGGGACAGGGAGGGGACAGGTCACACAGGTCACACAGGGGACAGGTCACACAGGTGATGCCTGGCCCGGGGCTGCCAGGGCTCAGCAGCGAGTGTGGGCACGCTCCTCGCTCCTCCTGCTGTCAGGTAATCTCCCCTTTCTTACAGCCTGGGTGGCTCTGTGTCCTCGCTGTTGATTTAATCCCAGGAGGCTTTTGCTGAGCTGCCAACAAGCCCTGCTCCTGAAAAGGTGAATATTCCTTCCTGATGACTGATGTGCTGTGTGCGCCCCACCTCTCTGTCAGTGGTGTGTGCCTCAGCAGTGGCTGAGGACAGGGTGAGCAGTGTGAGTCCGGGTGCAGGTGGGCTGTGCCTGTCACTGCTGACCATGTGCAGGTGGGCTGTACCTGTCCCTGCTGTGCAGGTGGGTGCAGGTGGGCTGTACCTGTCCCTGCTGTGCAAGTGGGCTGTACCTGTCCCTGCTGACCATGTGCAGGTGGGCTGTACCTGTCACTGCTGACCTCCCTAGGGCTGCCAGCCCTTGCCCCTTGCTCCTGCTCTGGGCCTGTGGTTATTGGATGTGCTTTATGCTGTTCACGTCTTTGAGAGCCTGATTTGTAAACTTTTCCCTGTACAAACTGGCCTGAGATAACTTATTTTAGTCTCCCTTTTCTGTCTGTAAGGCACTTGCAGCGGTTTGGACTGAGGCAGCCACTGAACAGTGTGTTGCAACGTGCAATTTTAAGAGAGGAAGTGGAGTATCAAAATAAAATTAGCGAGGGAGTTATGTGGCTGTGGTGCGTTCCCCGTGCTGCTGTGGTGGGGCTGTGTGTTCCTCAATGCCAAGATGCTCTATGTGGGAGTGTTTGCTGCCTGTGGTTTTCCAGCAGCTTGGCTTTGGAGCTCACGTGAGAAATGCCAGGTAGGGACACACAGCCCTGCTGTTCATCCAGGGCTGTGCTGGTTCTCCAGGCTTGTTGGTCCTCAGCAGTGAGGAGACACCTGGGAGGATGGCCGCAGTAGGGAAGGAGAGGTTTTAAAGCCTCTTTAATTAAAATATTCCCCTTTGTTCTACCAACAAAGACACGTACAAAAGGTGTGGTAACAATCCCAGAGTGGAAGTTGGTGCTTCCCAGCCTCTTGTGGAGGTGGGTGCCCAAAGTCAGCTGTGCAGGCACAGCACTATCAGAGCAGGGCAGCAGCAGTGCCTCTGGCTGGGCAGTGTCTGTCTGTCTGTACCAGGAGGGTTCTCAGTTTGGGAGGATTGGGGACCAGAGGGCTGGAAACTGGGGCCGAGCTGCTGCTGTCAGTCTCTAGCTTGCACGTCTTGTGCTGCTGAGCTGCCTTAAACAATCTGCCTCCCTCTGTTAGCTTTCCAAACGTGCTCTCCTGCCTGTGGAGCTCTGCTTCTCCTTCACACACAAAGATCCGTTTCCTTCTTGCTGCTGTGGTCTTGCTGCTTTGTTTGTTTAAAGAGTCGTTTGTGGTCTCCAGGCACTTCTGTGGCGCGGTGAGAGCCCGAGGGGATGCTGTGCTTTGGAACTTCAAGAGGAGATGATCTCGAGAGCAGATCTAAGCTCGAGATCATCAGTTTGATAATTTTGGGTTGCTGGCCTCATGCGTGTGAAGGAAAGGCAGGCACGTTCTGGAGGCTGCTGTGCAGCAGGTGGCTGTGAGTGCCCTGTGCAAGGTCTGCAGCTGCACTGCTGCACCCCTGCTGCAGCCCCTGCAGGGCACGTCCTGCTGGGAACACCTGGAATTAACTCCCTTCTGCAGCCCTGGACAGAAACTCCTGTATTCTGCCAGTTTCTCCTTTAATAGTTCTAGATTTTATTTTCCATTAAATACCTCAAATGTTTTGTAGGGGATTTCCTATTGCCCTGTTCTTTTTTACCACTAAAGTGAATGGGAGTTCTGCTCTGGTAATAAATGAACATGGAAATCAGGATCTCCACTGTAATTGGATTTTTCAGATAGCTCAGGAAGAGCCTGAGGAAGTGTGGCAAAAAAGAGTTTAGATTTGGAATAGATCAAGTAACCTGGGAATCAGACTCTCAGTAGGTTCTTTCAAAGCATTTTTTGTTTCTTTTAACATCCTTGCTGGATCGTGTTCTGAGTGACTCATGGCTTTAAAAGCATTTTTTCCTGCATGTTTTTTCCTGCTTGTGCGCTCTTGACCTACTGTTGCTAAAATTCCTAAAGAAATACTAAGTAAACATATTGTAAGTGAAAATGTCATATTCTAAACCCCTGGAAGTGAAATCATTACAAAGAGTACTCGTGCAGCCATTGTTCTGCAGGATGGCAGTGTGAGATGTGCTGTTGAAATAACAATAATCTGTTCTGTGGGAGAGGTCAGCTCCGAGCTAAGGGGGAATGAGAAGAAGAGGAAAAAGAAATGCACACTCTTTGCCTCTCCTCCTCATCACACAGCATGTGCTCGTGCATCCCTGGGATGTGATGTGGATGTAGCTCCCTCCTGCTTTTAAATGCCTGTCCAGGGCAGGCAGGAGATGTCTGTGTGGCATGGGAGAGGAGCCTGGAGCAGATGGTGTGCCTTTCTTAAGGTCTGGATGGAAGGAAGGAATTTTGCAGGTCACAAAGCTGAAGAGTAACTTCAGCATTGAACCTTCATTGGGGGTTTAGTGGTGGCTGGTCATGGGGAGAGTCCCAGGTTGTGTCCCCAGGATTGCCCTGGCTGTGTGAGAGCTGGGTGCAAGCCCTGCTGGTTTCTTGTTGGTGTGCCAAGAATTTGGAGGCTGGTCACATTGTCAGTGTGAGTTTGCTGCAGTGTCCTTGTCTGTGGTGTACATCACAATGACAGTGGAAAAGACATTTATGGTCACCAATCTAACTACTGAGCCTGCAGCAATTCATGGTAGCAGTACACCTTTGGAAGCAAGGAAAAATCTTCAGCGTCCTCTTCCTTCACTTTCTCGGAGTCTTCACCAGGCTGTATGTGTGCAGAGTTTGTTGGGAAGAGCTCCTTGTCCCCAGTGTGAGGTGTCAGGTTCCCCAGGAGCTCTGTGCTCCTGCTCTCCTGCACTGCAAGGCCTGTCCAGGTGAATCCATCCGTGTGTCTTTGGTGGCAGTGCCATCGCTGCTGTCCCCAAGTGCTGCCCGCTTGGCGTGGCGCTGTGGGGCTCTTTAGTTGTTGTTTGTCATCGTGGGAATTGCTTGTTCTAAAACCAATTACAACCTGACAAAACTGATCTGCCTTATTTACAAATACATCCATCTGGTCGTGGATTGCCTGGTAGAGCTGCCAGAACAATGTGAGGCCTGGATTGCTGCTGAGATACCAAAGGGCTCCTGTGCTGGCATCGCCTGGGGCTTTGCTGCAGGGGAGTTCTCTGTAGGACAGGGAAAGCAGCGATTCAGGTGACAAATGCTGTGCAGACCAGGCAGAGATAAATCAGAGTGTGCACGTCCTGGCCCCAGGTGCAGCCACAGGTGTGATGGAGGTGCTGCTGCAGCCACAGGTGTGATGGAGGTGCTGCTGCAGCCACAGGTGTGATGGAGGAGCTGCTGCAGCCACTGGTGTGATGGAGTTGCTGCTGCAGCCACAGGTGTGATGGAGGTGCTGCTGCAGCCACAGGTGTGATGGAGGTGCTGCTGCAGAGCAGCTCCACAGTCTTACACAAACCTGTTTGATCATCCAGGCAGGACTAGATTCCTCCCTGGAAGCTGCAGTCTCAGAGTAGGGCTCATGCAGGCAAGAGGAGGTGGAAGGTGCCTGGGGTGCGAGACTCTGATTTCAGTGTGTTCCTGGAACTCAGCTTTGAAAAGGCTCAAAAAAGGAGAAAAATGAATGGCTGGTGTCGGGACATTGGAGATAAAAACCATCAGATCTGGTAGCTGAAACTGTTTCAGACTATTTTAGTTTTCCTATGAATGTTCAGTTGCAGCTTAAAAAAGAACTGAGACATTATGAGTCAGTTCTGATTTCACCCTTGGGCCAGCAGTTCAAAGCTGAATATAGTGAATTTCAGAAGCCTTCAGGAACAGCCTCTGTTCCTTGTTTACTCTGTGTGTGGCCCACAGAGGGGAGGAGACAGAGACATTCGTATGTTTGTTTATATACATACGTAAACAAATATAGCACGAGGAAAACAGGGAGGAGTTGCCCCTAAAATAAGTAATTGACATTAGTATGTCTGGGTTTTGGAGGTAACTGGAGGTGAGCGAATTGGTTATTGTGAATAATTGTTATGAGAAATTCAGACCTGTTTTCGTTTGTGATTTATCTAGGAATGAACTTTAACTTTTGTATTTATGAATAATCACTCGCTTTTCTCTGCTGACTGAATAATTGAAAATTCATAAATTGGGATTAACTGTCAGCACAGAATACTGCAATCTGTGTAGGAAAACCTGTGTTTACATGAATCTAAGTTTTTTTTGATTCCCCGTCACCATAGTAACAAAAGATTTTCCATAAGGGTGAGCTAGTCTGGCGGTGGGAGTGAGGTAGGACATTCCCATTTTACCTCCAGAGCTCTGAATGTTCTTTGACCTCTTAGCTCAGATTTTTAGTACCACATTAATGTGGGCTTTTGGTGATGGGATATTTGTGATTGGTGACTGTTAGCGTACTGAAATTGGTATTTGTGTTATAATCCATGGTTTCCCCGATTCTCAGCAGTGCCTGGTTCCTGTTAATGGCTTTTCATAGGAATTTTTCTGAAATTCATTAGAGACAAATAACAGCCCTTTGATTTTCCTCTTCCTTCTCCTAGTACTGGACCATAGTTTAAAGCTGAAAATTTGGAGGCAACTTAGTGGACATTTTTTTGGGACACAGAGAGAGAAAATAATCAATTAAAATTTACATAAAACTGTTAGGATAAAGCCTATGAATTTAAACAAAGTTCATTTACTTATAGTTATTAATGAAATCTATGGCTAAATTTAGGTGAGTTCTTTAACATTCCTTAGTTTGGACAACTGCTCTGCTTTGTTTTATTCAGTTTCCGTGTTCATTTGAATGAAAAGCTCCTAAGTTAAAGAGAGATTGTTTCACTGAACTAAATCTGCTGAGTTTGCAATTAATCCCTAGTAAGAGGCAGTCACCTAATATATAGACATTATTTCTGGGAGATATTAATGTGTAGCCTTCTACCTTTTCACCGAAATGATTGTAATTTTATTAATAATTTACATTTTAAAACGTAAAATAAAAGTATGCATCTCAAGTTTGATCATAAAAGTTCCAGCATGTTAGAAATACACAATTATTTGTGAGGGTCTTGGATGTTTTCATCCCTGTATTTGCCTTGCGGTCAGTCTGTCCGTACCCTGTGCCTTCCTCAGCTCAGTGTGTGTTCTTAATTAGCTCCCTGAAGGCCATACTGTGATTTTTCCTGAGCAGGGAGTGAGCACAGGGCCATGATGGTAAAGCCTGGGGAGAGCTGCTGTGGCTCTGTGTGCTGGGATAAAC
>JAHXMQ010003857.1:433336-446601 GCA_020466415.1 Ammodramus savannarum pratensis
GGCACAGGCTGCCCCAGCACAGGGCACAGGCTGCCCTGGCACAGCACACCCCACGGTGCCTCCTCACCCAGCACCCCTGGGCCAGGCTGTGGCGCCTGCCAGCTGACCCTGTCGGGGAGATCTGGACAGGGCTTAGTGTGCCCTCAGTAACAGTTCACATAAATAAACAAATGCCAGTCTGTGTTGGCTCCCCCCACCAGGATGATGCATCACTCATTTCAGTGACTGTCACTAACCTGGCTGTGTCTCAGCCACACTGTGAGCCCCGTACTTTCCCTTGTGTGAAGGGATGTGAATTCAGTGAATTGGAGAGCTCTGCACGTCAGAGTGGGAGCAGAGGAGAAAGAGGGGAATTTTAAAGAAAACAGAGCTTTGACAGAAGGAATGCTGGAATGTTTACATCTATATCTTCTCTTCCATAGGCGTGTGACACGAGGCAAGCATGGCAGGAGAGTCCTGCAGGAGCAGTGCTGCAGCAGCTCTGCTCTGCATGCCAAGGGAATCAGTGAAATATCTGAGGGATTATTTTCTGCAAGTGATGGACACCTGCAGTGGCAGCTGACTTTAGCCAGAGCTGTAGCTGCAGGAGCCCTCTCTGTCCTGACAGTGCTTCAGGAAAAGCTGTGCACAGTGGTGCATATGGATTGCGTTTGTCTGCTGGCTCGCTTCCCCTGGAGCTGCCCAAGTACCTTTAATGCCCTTTCTTATTTCTGGGTGGGAATTTAACACTCCTGTACTACAGCAGGCTATTTCTGTATTTTCTTTGGTGTTGTTTATCTATAGCCATCTGGTTCTGCACCCACTAATAAATGGGATGCTGGGGAAGATGGTGAGAGCAGACAATATGCTTTATGCTGATTTACCCTTCTTTAGAAGGCAGGAGCACAATGACTTGGTACTGAAGAAATGAATAATCTCTGCTTTGTGGGTGGCAGCTGCACAACCCAGTGATCCCAAAGTAGAACATATTATTAGCCTCAAGCTAAGCTGTCTGCAGTCTGGAACTTGCTCCAGGTCTATAGTAAATGACGAATTCATGAGGAGGCTGTGAAGTGTTGGGCTGGATCCTGTCTGGTGTGGAAAGCCCTTTGGAGACAGTCTGCTGGATGCTGATTGCATGTCTGTTACCTTGTGAATATCCATGTGAATATCCATCCTTGTGCTCTGCAGCATGAGGTTCTGCAGGTCTTTATTCACCCTGAGACACCCCAGCACCGCTGGAGCTGCCCAAGGCTGCGTTTGCAGCCTTTGGGGAGGGTCGTGCTGGTTTTGGGGAGGTGAAATCCCTCCCTGCATTCATGCTTCCTGTCTGCAAGTTCCAGGCTGGCTGGATCTGGTGACAGCGATGCACTTCCATCGGTCACGGCACAGCTTTCCCTTGCTATTGCAATATTGTGCCCTTTCTGGAGAGGAGGAGCAGTGAGGAGCAGTGTCAGCCCCGGGCTGGCGTTCTGCTGCTCTCTGAGGCAGAGGCTCTGAAGGAAGCAGCCCTGTGGATTCCCTGGCAGCAGCTGGGGCTCTCCTGGTCAGTGCTGATGGAGGCAGGGAGCAGAGCATCTGCTCTTGCCTCTGGCCAGGTCCTTGTGTGCGATTGAAAAAGCACAGGGGAGATAGCCAGGAGGGCATGGGAGAGCAGCGTTTCTGGGTGATGAGGACAAAGCAGATCAGGCTGCAGGAATGCTCAGGAGGTTTTGGTCTGGAGGTGCAGCAGGGAGCTGGGCCAGACCCTGGGGATGCCCAGGAGGTTTTGGTCAGAGGCACAGCATGAAGCTGTGCCAGGTACAGGGCCCAGGGAGCCAGCCACCTGTGGTATTTTTAGGAACATTAAACCAAACAAATAAGAGAAATTGGGCAACTGCTGCTGTTGGAGTTGCCCATTCCTACAGGTTCCTCGGTTTGAGTCTGCTGCTTTGGAATTTGTTTTTGTTGTTGTTTTCTGTGTCCCTTCAGACCGGGAGCAGTTTGGCCTTGAAGTGAAGTTCAGAGCCATCTCCACTGCAGAAAGGCGCAGTGTGAAACAGCAATGGCAGAGATGCCCAAGGAAAGACTTGTTTTATCCTATCTGTAAAATTAGGTTGTAATCCAATCCGTCTCTCTTTCTGGAAGATGTTGAGGCTTATAGGATACTTTGAGATGTGAGATGAAAAGTTCTTAAAAGGAATTATTCTGTGTTTTTAATGCATGTAGAGTATTACTCTGGAAGAGAATTGGTTCAGTGGATCCATGAATGCACAGATTTTTCAGGCCAGGAGGCACTGGTGGGTAATCTGATCTGATTTGTGTGTATAATATTTGATCCTGTTAGGGCTGTCAGAGGTTGGGGAACTCGCACAGATACACGGGGCTGGCTCTAGGAACTGTCTGCAAAGCCCCACTCTCTTAATGATCTGTGAAATCTTTCCATGCCTGGATTAAGGAATGTGAGGTGCTGAAGTGAACCGTTTAATGATCTTCTCCTTTATTCCATCTCAGTGGCTCAGGGCAGGATTCACATTCTTGTTCAGCTCTTTCTTTCCCAGTTTGAATACATTCTCCTTTGCATCTTAATAGCGGCGAGCCCGGCGCTCGGGTTACATCATGGTTACACCATTCGGGGCTTTGAGCTGCTGAAAGCCTTTCTGCAGCCGTGCCTCCCGAGTGGGCAGATGAGGGCAGGCACAAGAGCTGTTTTCTCTGGGGAAAAAGCCACCATCTGGTTTGGTGACGCTTCCTTTGCTCTTCTTAAATCACGAGCAGATACAAGAGATCGGTTTGGTTCTTTCTCTTCAATGCTGTTTTGCATCCCTTGTATTCCTGACAGGCAGCACCAGAGGAGGCACAAACTCAGCAAAGGCAGCTGTTCTGCTGTCCCCCTTCTCCTGCTGGGGACAGAGCTCCCTTGGGCGGAAGGGCTGGCTGAAGGGGGTCCCCAAAGACATTGCCAGGGATCTCGGAATGCTCGAGGTTTGGGGTGCACCTCTTTAAAGTTTGGCTTCTTTAATGTAACACCAAAAACCCCAAAACAAACACACAAACCCAGATTCAAAGCCCAAACAACAAAACCAACCCCAGCCTCCTCCAAGTCTTTTTTAATGAGCATTTCTGGGGTCTTGCTCTGCCTTCAGTCCTGTAAATTCTCCTTCCCATTGATCAGCATGATCAGCGCAGGGCCACATAGCCAGACAGCAGGGTGCAGGGACAATAAATGAGATTGACTCCCTCGGTGCTGCTCCAAGTCAGACAAAAGTGGCAGCAGATGTGACCAGTTCAGGCTGTGAATTACAAGTGGTCGAGTCTCGGTTCCCAGGGAAACGAGGAGGTGCCAGGGGCTGTGGGAAAGGGAGCTGGAGGATGCTGCAGCCCAGGGCAGCCCTCTCAGGGGGCTGGGGTCGGGGTCCCTGTGCTGTGTCCCTGTGAGGGTCCCTGTGCTGGGGGGTCCCTGTGCTGGGGGGTTCCTGTGCTGAGGGGTCCCTGTGCTGGGGGATTCCTGTGCAGTGTCCCTGTGCTGTGTCCCTGTGCCAGTCCCTGCCAGGCCTGGTGGGCTGGCACAGCCCTCTCTGCTGCCATGAACCTTGAGCCCAAGCACCCAAGGATTGAGTGGAGCAGAGGCTGGGGTGGCTCTGGAACTTTGGGTGCTCCCTAGAGGGGACACAGCTGGAGCTGTGCCTGTGCTGGTCCTGTGCCCTGCATTTGACAAGGACCTGGGTCAGTACCTGCTGCCAGGCTCCAGCTCTGCTCATGCCTCTCTTCACAGAGGGAAAAGAACCAGTTCGGCTCAGTCTGGCTCATTTCTGTGAGTGCTGCCGAGTGAAACAAACCAGCTCCCATGCCAGTGAGGATTTCCTCTGCAAGCAGGTTTACCTTCTCCTTAGTGTCAGAGAGAAGGGACCGTGGCATCCCTGGATTGTCCAGGAGATGAGAGAGAGGCGGCTGCCCAGCTGTTCCAGGGCCAGGGAAGCTGTGCTTGGCACTGGTGCCTGCTCTGGGCACTCTGTGGCCAGCTCTCCTCCCATCTGGCACACATGATGTGTGGTTTGAAGTGCTGTTTCTGTTCTAAATTGGACATAATTGCAGCACACCATTATATCTGTTCTCACTCTTGATCTGTGGGAAGTTTGGCCTTGAGGCTCAGCTGAAGTTAGCAGTACCCACTGTTTGGATTCCTTTGGTTGGTTTTTGGTTCCTGTGTCCCAGGAGCATGGGCTGTCATGCGGGCAGTGCTGCCTGTGGAAGGAGCTGGGTGCTCTTTTCACCCCAAACACTCCTTGTTCCCTGCTGCCTCCTCACGAGCCAGGCTGGCTGCTTTCAGATCTGCATTCAGAGAGGGTTTCTAAGGGAAATCCGCTGTCAGTAGCTCCTGTGGATGTGGAGTATCAGTCTATGACAAATGCCACCACCTTGGCAGCAGCAGCCGCCATCGTGTGCAAGGGCAGCAGAGGGAAGGGAGCAGTGTGGGGATTGCTGGTGCTGTGCCTCTGCGTGGCACAGCTTTGCCACCTTCTTCTTGTGCTTGATAAGCTCATTATTGATCATTTCAAAGCTTCATTGTTACCGTATCAGCAGTGGTATTTGCTCTTGGGCATTGAGGGGCTGTTCTCATCTTCCTTTGCCCTTTGCATTAAACGAGAGGCTGCTCCAGGGCAGGGGTTTCCCAGGAGAGAAGTCCCTGGGTTCAAGATAGGCTATCTTACACTTTCCCTTCCCTTCTCAGTGGTTGCAGATGAAGTTGTTGCCTCACAGCCCAGCGAGTCGCAGTGTGGGTGAGGGAAAACTGGGGCTGTGCAAACGACGTCTGGGGCACAGGCTGGGGATTACACACACACATACACACATGAAAATACCTGAAAATGCCAGTGCCACAGGAGTTGTTTTCATACTGGAGAGAAGTGTTTTCCTTCCTTTCTCTCTATTTTTTTTTTAATTTTTTTTTTTAAGCGGGAGCACTCGTTTCAGATAAAAGGCTTGTCTTGTTCTTTGTTTTACCAGGAGCCGTATCTCTTGTCTTTGTGTAGGCAGTGATGTTACTAATCACAGGGAAGGAAGGAGAGGGGAGGCCTGTGCAGCTTTGGGCTGTTTGCTTTCCCTGCAGGTCCCCAGTCCTGATGGAGGCAGCCCTGGCGTTTGTCTGTGGATGCTCCAGGCTGGGCCTGCAGCTCCGTGGCTTTGGGGCCCAGTGCTGTCCCTGCTGGGGCCTGGCAAGGCCTCTGCTGGCTGCAGCCCTGCCGGGAGGGTGCAGTGCCCGTCCCTGGCATCCCTCTGCTGCTGCTGCCAGCCCCGGAGCTGCTGTGCAGGGCAGGCAGTGCCCGCAGTGCCAGCACGGCCAGGGACACGTGTGGGCTCTGAAGGATGCCCTGCCAGCCTGGGCCTGGGCCTGGCTCCTGGGCATGGCACCGAGAGCCCACGCTCTGGGGCTGTGCCGGCTTCCCTGCCCGCAGCTGGGGCTCTCCTGCTGGAACGAACGCTGGCTGGGGTTCCACAATGCATCCAGGAGCTGCATCAGCTCCCAGGGTGAGAGCTCCCCAGGGGAAACCGCGGGTGCTGGTCACACATGGGGTGACAAAGCGCTGGAAAATGCGCCCAAGGTATTTCTGTTATGGAGAGGGCTGGACTTTTAGGGAAGGCAGGACAAGGATACTCTGAAGGGGGCATAAAAACAATTGAGAGTCAAATGGCCTTGTTAGTGTGTTGTATTTATGTAAGAATTGGATCCTCCCTGAGTCCAGCTTGCTGTGCTATATTTGCAATGAACTATTGGGTCTAATCCCAGTTGTGAGAAAATAATGGCTTTTGTTGCCAAGCATATTTTCTCACTTGTCACAAATCAGTGGGGTGAAGCATATGTTAGAGGAGCGGCTGTCTCAGGCTGCCCGGCGGGAGGATCCGTGACAACGCTGTTCTCCTGGATGGATGATCGGGATAATTCAGCGCGGTGGAGCAGCCGGGGTGGGCGGGCAGCGCCCCAGCTCCGAGCCGGGCTTTGTGCCGGGGGTGGCCGGAGCTCCGAGCCGGGCTTTGTGCCGGGGTGAGCGGGCTGCACCCCAGCTCCGAGCCGGGCTTTGTGCCGCTGCCGCCGGCTCGGGAGGGGCGCAGCTCCGGCTGCCCTGTCCCAGCCCGTTGCTAGAGAAACCTCCGCCTTTGTGTGGCCCTGTGTGAGCAGCCGGAGCGCGGCTCGGGGCTGCGGAGGGGGAGCTGTGCCAAACCCATCTCCTGCAGGAGCAGGGGGCTCCGGTCCGCAGCGGCTGGGGCCGGCTGTGCGGGCTGGGGCCGGCTGTGCGTGCTGGGGCAGCACCCAGCCCACCCTGCAGGCTCTCCTGGCTCCCCTGTGTCAGTTTAGGCTCCGACCTTTGCAAGTCTTAACTGCCCAGGATTTTCCACTGCCTGCTTTTCACCATGTTTGCCTGTGAACTTCCCTTGTGTTGCCTGTCCATGAGCTCTGCAGGGTATCCTGCTGTCTGTCCTTCTGCTGGGGTTGGCTTCCATGGTGGCTGGTGCCAGCTGACGAGCCAAAGGTAAAGTTTTGGGGTTTGGTGCTGAAGGAAAGATTATCTACTGTGGAAAGCAGTTGGTTGAAGGCTGGAATTGCAGGCCTGTGAACCCCACACAAGGGACGGGATGGATGCAGCATGGCTGCAAGCAGTGCAGAGCCTGTGTGAGCCCCCACAAGGGACAGGATGGATGCAGCATGGCTGCAAGCAGTGCAGGGCCTGTGAACCCCCCACAAGGGACAGGATGGATGCAGCATGGCTGCAAGCAGTGCAGGAGCTGTTGGCGCTGTCCTGTGGCGTGGTGACCGTCAGGGAGCCTTGGAGCACTGAGCAGTGTCCTTCTCTCTGCTGCCACGTCTGTCTTTGCAGTGGTGATGCCAGCAGCTTTGCATTGTGTTTTCTACACAAGCCCTTCCCATTTAGCATGCAGCAGCAGCCCTGGGGTCAGTGCCCATCTCCCCTGTTGGTGTGATGGCTTGTCACTGGATGGCTTTAGGGTCACAGCTGGCAGCTCCCTGTGCCCACAGGGCCTGTCCTTTGCCTCTGCGTGCTGGGCTGGCACTGACCTGGCTGAACTCCTGCAAGGAAACAGAAGTGTCAAATCAACACATTGTGGGCGTAGGAAAAACAAAGAAATTCTGTTGACAAAGGTCAAAGTGTGCCAGGGACAGAGAGAGCTGGGCTCCAGCAAACTGGGAACAGAGAGAATAAAGACTGAGGCACTGATACTAGTTGTTGTGAGTCCTCATTTGCAATTTACCATCCATTCCTGCATTCTTTTAGCCGAGAATTTGACTTTTGAAGGTATCTCTAGCATTCTCAGTGGAGTGGAATTGTCCTTCACTCTGGAGTTCTGCAGCTGGCTGTGAGTGAGTGCTGGTGTCAGTATGTGTGTGTGCAGCAGGTGCCCAGAGTGCCAGGGAAAGCCAAGCCCTGTCTGGGCAGAGGCAGCAGCTGTGCTGAGCATCCCTGCTCTGCCTCACCATCCTCCTCTGCTGGGCCCTTGGCTGCTCACCAGTGAGAAAAACAGATCTTACAAACCTTAGGGAAGGCAAAGGACATCCTGTGTGTCACGGGCTGCTTGTACGGCTCTTAGGAGCCTTAAAGAGGCTGTTTCTGTAGGTGGATTAAATGGCCACGAGTGCCGTGGCTGGTCTGGGCACATGAGGGGAGCAGAGAAGGCTCTCAAGGTGAGCCTCTCCCCTGTCCCGGGGGCTCTGGGAGCAGGGAGGCAACACATGGACCCGTTCCATCATGACCCCTGCCATTCCAGCTCCTCTGATCCCTCTGCCGTGCAGCTGCCCCTGCAGCCAGCTCAGCCCAATTGTTCTCAGTTTGAATAGATTTTCCTATGGTCTAGTCTGGTTTTCCCTGTCCCTTCAGTTCTGCACACACCCTCCTGCAGAGCTCAGCTGTGCTCCAGGGAGAGCGAGCAGCTCCTGCACAGGCTCCAGAGCTGCAGAAACCCTGCCCGGGGTTGGGAGGAGTTGGGGAGGTGTATTTCCATCACATCCTGTGCCACAGGTGCTGTGTGGCTTCTCTTGCAGACAGGGGCTGGGCTCTGGCAGTGCCAGGCAGGGCTGGCACTGGAGCCCAGCTGTTCCTGCAGTGCTGTTCCTGCAGGATGCAGCAGGGACCCAGGTGCTGCCCCGGGTGCTGCCCCAGGGGCTGCAATATGTGTCTGTCCTGGTGTCTGAAGGTCCTCAGGGGAAAGCAAATAAACATGGAACAGATGAAACCTTTGGTGTTTCTGAGCCGGGATTTGGAGGGTGTGAAAGACTTTTTAAGCCTTTGAGCCAAAGCTGGGTTGGATTTGTTGTTAAACCGGCAGTGCAGGGGGATGGGGTGAGAGAAGGGTGCATGGCAGTGCCAGCTTCCTTAAGGTCAGTGCCGGCTGTCTTGAAGGTATTCACATGGACATTCATCAAGAAATAAAACGTTAGTTTATATGAGAATAATGTGTGATTTCAGGTAGAACCAGACAGATAGAAATAGGGTTTTCTTGTTTCAAAAGGCAGTTGAGAGCTCTGGGGTTGGTCTCAGTGTGGTAAGACCGTTTGTTTTGACAAAGAATAAGGTTTGCTGTGAGGCTGGTTGGTGGCACTGCTCTGCTCTCTCTTGGGCAGCAGATCCCGTGGCCTTGTTGAGCCCTGAATTCACCCAGGGCCCAGAGTGAGCTCCAGCAGAGCCGTGCTGTTCGCTCTGGGACAGGGAGCAGAGCCCTCCTGGCCGGTGTCCAAGCTGATGTCTTGTTCCTCTCGTGTGCTGTGCCTGCAGAGATCCGAACACAGCTGGTGGAGCAGTTCAAATGCCTGGAGCAGCAGTCGGAGTCGCGGCTGCAGCTGCTGCAGGACCTGCAGGAGTTCTTCCGCAGGAAGGCCGAGATCGAGCTGGAGTACTCGCGCAGCCTGGAGAAGCTGGCCGAGCGCTTCTCCTCCAAGATCCGCAGCTCCAGGGAGCACCAGTTCAAGTGAGTGCCTGTGGGCAGGGCTGCTGTGGGCGCTGGGGTTGCTCTGTGCCATCGGGGTCCTAAAGCAGAGTGGAGTCACATCAGCCAGGACCTGTCTGTCTCATCACTGCATGGCTCATAGAAGGAACATTGGACATTTGTCTGTCCAAGACTTCCACCACAGCATCACTGACCTGTGCTGCGTGAATTGCACTTCCTGAGCAATACAATAAAATAGGAACTGGGCACTGGGAAGGAATCAAACCCCTTGATTTTTTGAAGGGTCTTGAATTCAGCCACTGATTTGATTGTGCAAATAGTGGTGGGCCTGGTCTGTAGCCCTGGTTTTTGTGTGTAGCCCGGTCATCAGCTGTCCAGCTGCTGTGTGTTTCATGCAGGCTCACTGGCAGGCTCAGGGTTGGAAGCAGTTTCTGGAAATGGAGTTTACTGCACTTTATTTGCAATAAAGTTATGTGCTTTTTCTGTGCTTAGCCGTATGGTGTTGGAGGGAGGCAGATCCTTAGTGGAAATATTGTGAAACAAAGCTTTGAAGTAGGAAATATGAACTGAGTCCTGGGATTGTGTGAGAACCAAACCAGTGATGCAATTGTGAAATCCATGAATATGTAAATATGTGTTTTCAAAAGCAGCTTCTTTTCAGTTTAACCACACTTGTGAGCTTGGCTAAACCAGAAAATATCTGAAAAAATAGAAAGAAAATCAACCTTGACTCAGAATTTCTCCACCTTTGCCTCCCTGGGCCACAGTGTTTGTCCCTGTCTCTGTTTGTGCCAGGGGTACCTGTGAAAGTCTCTCAGCTGGAACTGTGCCCTTTGTTCCAGATGAAGCTCATGTCCTTCAGTTCAGTGGCCAAAGGCTGCAGCTGCTGTTCAGTGCCTTTCACAGGGCCTGGGCTTTGCCTGCTTGCTGCCCTTCTCCTCACCAGCCCCAGGCTCTTCACAGTCTGTTTCTTCCTCCAACCCCTGGTGATTTTTTTCCTGTTTCAGCCGCAAGAGCAGTGATTTTTGCTGTTACATTGCTAAATCCTATTTATTCCATATTACTAAATCCCATTTAATCTGTTTACTCGGTCTCTCTGGTGTGAGGCTTTACTGCTGTCTTGTGCCAAGCTCTGCTGCTGCTGAGTTGCTGCTCAGATCCTCTCTGTCCTTTTGGCATCGGGCTGTTGTGTGTTGGTTGTGTGGTGCTGGGTGCTGCCCTGTGCACCACGGAATTGAATTGAAGGAGCTGTGGCTCAGAGTGGAGCCCACAGAGGCTCAGGGGGTGTCTGGCCTCACCCATTAGCTCAGAGCAGTATTGGGACGTTGCATTGCTTGCAGTTCTAGAACTGCTGCTGTGCAGTGTCCACAGGTGACAAGTGGTTCTCCACGGTTCCAAAGGACCCATGCACAAGTGTTGGTGGTGTTAATTGGGTCAGCTTGATTTCAGTGCTCTCTCCGGCTGAGTCCCCACTGTCCATTCCATGTCCAGAGATTCCCTTCATACATTTTATCTTCCAGACGTGCCCTTAGCAGGCCCACCTGCAGCCCTTCCCCAGCTGCTCACGTGTGTCATTATTGTGACCCTCAGCATTGCCGTCCCTGCAGCGCTGCTTTGTCCCCGTGCAGCCGTGTGCAGGGGCTGTGCCCAGCCCTGCCTCTGGCCATCCATGTGAAATCCATCGTGGTGCCTCCAGGGCCAGGGCTCGTCCTGCTGTCTGCAGGCAGCTGTTCTGTCTGTGTGTGCATGCACAGGGCTCTGCAGTGTCCACGCTGTCCCCCACAGCATACCTGGCTGTGTTCATGTTGGGCACAGACACTCTGAGGTGACATTGGATGCAGAACCCTTTTGTGAGCGCTTTTCAGTGCACTAAGGCCAGCACAGTGTCCTGGGGGGCAAAGAGCCCTTCTGCAGCAGTGACAGCTGTAATTGTACTGCGAGGGGAAAGGACGAGCAAAACCTTTTCCCTTTCCAGGGATGTGTCCTCCTGTGCCATCTGCCAGAGCACAGTTTGGGAAGGGGCTGGCTGGGGCCCTGGTGTGGCACAGGTGCTTGTGTGGCACTGGACATCCCTGTGTGGCAGGGCTGGTACAGCTGGAGAGGAGATCACGCCCCGAATCCCAGTG
Organism: Ammodramus savannarum pratensis; assembly: GCA_020466415.1. Classification (NCBI taxonomy): domain Eukaryota; kingdom Metazoa; phylum Chordata; class Aves; order Passeriformes; family Passerellidae; genus Ammodramus; species Ammodramus savannarum. The sequence continues at coordinate 444,376 of JAHXMQ010003857.1, forward strand.
GCTGTGTGCAGGGGAGGGAGGTGATGTGCCCACAATGTTCATTTGAAAATGGGTGCCTTTTTGACGTGTTCACCTGGCATTTTGGTTTTACTTTTCCACGGTTCTCTAGGAAAGATCAGCACCTGCTGTCCCCTGTGAACTGCTGGTACCTGGTGCTGACGCAGACGCGTCGGGAGAGCCGAGACCACGCCACGCTCAACGACATCTTCATGAACAATGTCATCGTCCGGCTGTCCCAGATCAGCGAGGATGTCATCAGGCTCTTCAAAAAGGTGACTGGGCAGCCCTGCTTCAGGAGCCTCCATCCTGGAGTTTAGTCTAAAATGGAATTGTTATCAGTGCTGCAGAGCAAACCTTGCAAGGGACTATTGCTAAAAGTCGTTCCAAGCAGTATTTATCCTGGGGTTTGAAGGAAACTGAGATCTAGGCCTGTCACATCTGGAGTGTGAGGTGTGACCTGGTGCTCACAGTGCCAGTGCAGAGAAGGGAGAGGTGGAAACAGGCTGACTCCTTCCCAGGACTCTCTGGAGGGCTCCAGAGAGCTGGTCAGAGCAGGGGTGTTGGGAGGAACCTTGCTCAGGAGCGGGATGACAGCTGAGAGGCAGGACAGGAAAGGAGCCTGTGCTTCCTGGGGCAAGAGTCATGCCTCAGAAACTCAGTGGAGCTATTGCCAGGAGCCAGAGATCTGTCATTAGCAGGTTGTAGGGCCTTCACTGGAAAAGGGCCTGAGCTGAAATTCTTGAAAAGCTGTTGAAGAGTAGAGAGGGGTTGTTCTCTGGATTAATGATTAGTTAAAAGGCAGGAAAAAAGGGAAGGAGAGTTCCAGTGCAGTTCCTAATAAATTATTTGGAAAAAGCCTGAACAGTAAGATGACAAAATCTGCTGATGATACAGAATTATTAATGATAACCAGATTAAAAAGGAGCATCGATAACCAGATTAAAAAGGAGCATCAGAATCACACAGCCAGGTGGGCCAGAGCTGTTCATTGAAGGTGAGGAGTGTGGTAAGAGCACCAAGAGTCCCAGCAGAGGGTGGGCTCTGTGGCCTCTGTGGTGAGGGAGCAGGGTGAGCCACAGGGCACCTGCCTCTCCAGCAGGAGGAGGCTCATCATCAGGGCTTATCTTGAAATTTCAGCCTGACCGGAGAATAAATTTCATGTGATATTTTTATGGCCAGTTTCCTCTAGTTTATAGATCTGACCTAGAAATTAAACTGCAAGGTCAGGTTTGTGTTGGCTGATTTGATGTGGGATATCATCCCTTTTCCTGTTCTCCTGCCCTCCAGAAATGGAGATACTTGGTAGATGTCGGTTAGTCCAGTTCTGTCTCAAAATGTTCCTCCCATTTGCATTTTCCTCTGAACTGGTTTGTGAGATTTATATTTAAACTGTGTTTCTGCTTTCCCTGTCCATGTCTGGGGATGGTGCCTCTCGTTTGGAAACACAGGACAAATTCAGCCAGCTTGCAAACAAGGACGTACATTGAGTGTTCTAAGTGTTTTCCTGTTGTATGTCAATCCTCAACCAGGACAGGATGGTGAAGAATTTCATCCATTCAGCAGAATTATTTCTTTGTTTGGTGTTTTTCCATCTCCCCTCATTTTTGAACTTAAATTTCAGTTTCTAAGGCTCAGCTCTAGAAATGTTTGCTCCTTGTTTGTGCCTCCTCCATCTCCTCCAGGAGAGCTGGGTGTCTCCCTCTGCAGCCTGCCAGGGCCAGCCCCTGCTGTGCATCCAGAGGAGCCTTCACAGCTGTGGGCATCTGTGATTCCACTGGGCTTGTTCCTTACCTGTCCCTGGAAACGGCGTTCAGCTAAATCAGGGAAAAGATTTACTTTGTGTCACGTTTGCCTCTCATGCAGACAGGGAAGCTGCCACTTTTGGGCATATTCAGGTTATTGATTTTCCTCAACCTATGGCACGCCTTGTCTGAAGGGATCTGAGGCTGCACTTCCCACTTCACAGCAGTGCCCAGTGGGCACCCGTGTGGAAACAGGAGCATGCTGGTAAATGCATCTGGAAGGGAAGGCCCAGCCTTGCAGCATGTGCAGCTGCTCACTGTGGTGCCCAGCCTGGCTTTGAGTGTGGTGGGTAAAGCCCTCCAAGCCTCCTCCAGGGGGCCAGGCTGAGGCTGCTGGCAGATAACCTGGCTGCAGAAGGGTTAAAGCAGTCGTGGTTCAGCTGCTGCGTGTGCTGGAGATTGCTCTTTGATGGTAAATTAGAGT
>JAHXMQ010003857.1:451027-480408 GCA_020466415.1 Ammodramus savannarum pratensis
CCCACTTCTGCTCTGGCTCCTCTGCTGGGTCAGAACCTTGGGCAGGAGCTGTTGAGGAGAACAAAGCCCTCATAGCTGGAGACTGCCAGCAGTGCCATTTATGGCCGGTATTTTGGCAACAGCCTTTATCCAGAACATGTAATTAATATGGAAAACACAACTCGTGTTGTTAAATAACTAATGAACATTGGAACATATTTTTCCTCCTTGGCTGCAGCTAATTAACTGATTTGCAGGAAGGATCCCCGGGACGCAGCTGTGGCAGTTTGTCTTTGTGTCACAGCACTGCGGGCCAGGGACAGCCTGATCTGATTGCAGGCACCGAGGTGGCACCAGGGAATTGCAGATCAGGGCTGATTGCTGCACTGCAGCCTGGCCCCGGCCAGAATTAAGGCAGATATAAACAGAAATGTGCTCTGAATTTCCTGTGTGGCAGGGCAGCTGGTGAGGAGCACAGTGAGTTGTTTAAGGTGTCTATTTTGGTTGGGTAACTGTCCCATAGCCTTTAGATTTCACAAACCCCGGCAGTTTGGAGCCCTGGTACTCGTTGGGTTTCTCTGTCATGTTGTGTCAGGGCCTCTCTGTGTGCTGCAGAAACCTTTCCTCTTACTGCAGCACTTTGCTTTCCACGTCCCTCTGTGTGTTGACAAAACATGCAGGTGGTGAGGATGAGGAGGGCTCAGCAAAACCCTCTGGTCTTTCTCTTTAAGAAAAGCCCAGGAATCATCTGGTTTATGTGTGTCCTGTGGCACTGACTGCAGAAAAGGCAGTTTGAAATATGTGGCTGGAATCTGTGTTAAGAATCTGCAGGGTTTGGAAATGCAGCAGCTCAGGGCCAAGCAGGAGCCTTTGCTCACTGCCCCTTGCCTGTCCCTGTGCATTGGGGTGTCCCTGCTTTGGGGTGTCCCTGGCACTGGGGTGTCCCTGCACTGGGGTGTCCCTGCTTTGGGGTGTCCCTGGCACTGGGGTGTCCCTGCAGCACCAGGTTTGTGCTCTCTGAAGGGCGTTGGGAGCCTGCTTTGGCTGAGGGCTGTGCTTGGCAGGGGGAGGCGTCCTGCAGCTCAGCCTGGCTGCTCCAAGTCAAACACTCCTGCGTCCTGCTGGCAGCTGAGGAAAGCTGTGTTTGCTTCATTAAGCCGTGTGTAAAAATCCCCTGCCTTTGGGGGTTCCTGCTTGTTTTAACCCTTGGGCCTCAGGCAGCGTGTCCCAGCGTGTCCCAGCGTGTCCCAGCCTGTCCCAGCCTGTCCCAGGGTGTCCCAGCCCTGCTGAGGCTGATGGCAGTGAGCAGTCAGGCACTGTGTGCCGTGTCAAGGCAATGTGAGATAAACCACCCACATCCTGAAGGGAGATGATAGAAGGGGACAGTGTGACTAAAGGCATAGAGACAGAGGAGCAGATGTGTCCCTCTTGCCAGCTCCATTAAAATGATCCAGCGTGCCCTTTGGGCTCTTGTTTCTGAAAGGGAAGGTTGTGCTGCAAGTTTTGCCTGTAGAGTGCTCCAGGATCAGCCATCCCTCCTGGATCTGGAGTGTGAAGGAGAAGGTGCTGCTGCACCTATTCTGGCCCTGCCTGTGCCTGCTGCTGGCAGCAAGGGGAGGGTGAGGTGGTGACAGGAGACAAACCCCATTTCTGCCTGGGGATTGAGCTCCTCCACCTCTGGGTGGTTCTGCTGTCTGGGTGGCACAGCAAGGGCTGTCTGATGGCTTAGCAAGTGCAAGTGTAGGAACAGAGGGGTTAGGTCACAAGGGAGTTCAGAGTGACTGTGGCCTCCCTCAGAGTCACTTGACCCTTATCGCAGCTGCAGGGCTCTGAGGTGATTCCTGATTTCCCTGTTGGCAGGCACACGGTGCTCTCACTGCAGGTGTGTGCTGGATCATGTCCCCCCAGTGGGACTGGGGGTCACCACAGCTCTGAGGCCAGCCTGGAGCTTCTAGAAGCAGGGCTGGGGTTCATTCTGAAGCTTTCCTCCCCACTCTATTCCTCAGTGCCCCCAGGGCCCCTCTGCCCTGCCCAGGGCTGCTGGCCTGTCCTGCTCTGGGGCTGCAGGTGACCATGGGAGGGGGCTCACGACCTCCTGTGTCTGCAGGTGATGAAGACCTACCACATGTACCACGCAGAGAGCATCAGCGCCGAGAGCAAGCTGAAGGAGGCAGAGAAGCAGGAGGAAAAGCAGTTCAACAAGTCAGGGGACATCAGTGTGAACCTGCTGCGGCACGAGGACCGGCCGCAGCGGCGCAGCTCCGTCAAGAAGATTGAGAAGATGAAGGAGAAGGTGGGTGAGAGGGAAGGAGGAGGGAGCTGGGCTGGGGCTGGGGCTCCCTGCAGGCGGCAGGGGTTAGCTGCAGCCTTGTCCTTGTCTGTGAGGCCATTCCTGTGTCTCTGGAGGGGTTAGGAAGGCTGCTGTGCTGCTGAAGGCAGCCCAAGGAGGCCATCACAGGTGTCAGCCCTGCTCCTGGCTCTGGAGGAGGGCCAGGTTCTAGAGAAGGTGTGACAGGGACAGGCAGTGCAGCCCTGGACAGGGTGCTGGACCTGCACAGGAGCCACGTGGAGCCTCCTGGCTGTGTCTGTGCAGGGAGAGCTGGGACAGCAGCTGGAGGGGCCCTGGGGGCCATGGCAGCACAGGGAGAGGTGCTGGGAGCTGCTGCTGGAGAAGCTCAGCCCATGGCGTGCTGGGGCCTGGCTGTGCCAGCTGGGAGCCCCGAGGCTGTGCTGAGCAGGGCACCAGGGCACCACACTCAGCGTGGGGATGCACCTGGGCTGCACAGCAGGCCCTGCCCCGGGACACTGGGGTTTGTCTGGGATGTGTTCTTTAAAGATGGGCTTTTAAAAATGAGCAACAGCCTTGGGTTTGCTCAGGAACTGACTCCTGGTAGCAAAAAACCAGTTGGATCTATGAAATAGCAATGTTCTTCCTCTGGGAGTGAGAGAGCAGTATTTTGATAGATTTGCTAGGCAAAACCCTTTGTGCTGTTCTGCCTCAGCAAATCCCTGTGACCTCAGGATATCCACAAGTTTTTCTGTTAATTTTGGAGAAAAGGAGACAGTTTCCCCAGCCAGGACACCTTTGCTTGCTGGCTCACCCAGCCCTGGGACATTTCTAACAGAGAACTTCTCAGAAGGGTTAATCTTTTGATTCAGCCTTCAGAGCAGGGATCTGCCTGAGCAGATGTCCCAGATCTGGAGCACATCTGCTTTCCTACAGTTTTGAATTCTGGGTCCTGTTCTGAATTGTGCAGCTTGGGCCTCTGGGCCAGATTCCACTTTGATACAGCTGCACACATCTGGAGCAAGTCCAAATGTATGTCAGCATTTCTGGGGGGGGAAATTTGGCCCTCTGGTTTTGACTGCTGCCAAAATCCCCAGCAGCAGCTGTGCTCAGGGGCTCCAAGTACCTCTGAGCGGGATGCACTCGTCGTGGCTGGCTGACAGTGCGAGGGGTGTTCAGATGGGATCTCCTCCACCCTGGCAAGGCCCCTGTTTTCATACCAGAGACCAAGTTTTAGTGATTACCTCATCACTCCCAGGCTGCAGGGTGCTGTGGGGGTCTGTGGCAGGGGAAACTGTGCCAATACCACCCTGTTTGTGCTCTGACACCGCATTCTGCTTTTTCAGAGACAAGCCAAGTACTCTGAGAACAAGCTGAAGTGTACAAAAGCCAGGAACGACTACCTGCTGAACCTGGCAGCCACCAACGCGGCCGTCAGCAAGTACTACATCCACGACGTGTCAGACCTCATCGATGTGAGTGCCCCAGCCTGCTGGGCTCCTGACTGCACCCTCTGCTGCTGGGGGGCTGGCTCGGGGCCTTGGGGGCTTCTAACTGGGGCTGGAGGTGTCCTGTCCATTGGGTGTGCCTTGGGGCGAGCCAGGGCAGACTGAGACTCTTCTTGGCCCGTTGGTTACTCTGTGTTTGAGACAGAAATGCTCCCCAGGGTCAGGCACAGCCTTGGCTTTGGTGCTGAACCAGAGGGGTCTTTCTCTCTGCTACTCGGTGGCTTTGGTGTGGATTCAGCACATGGGGCAGAGCTGTCAGGGCTGGGGAAGGCACCTTGGGGCTTTGTCCCGGTGCTCCTTGCAGGGAACAGCCTCAGGGCAGGAACTGCTGAGGCAGCTTCGTGGCAATGGCAGGAGCTGAGCTCTGGTGACTCCTACAAACTGCTTTGAGATGATTCAGAGAAGGGATTTACCCAGAGAAGGGATTTCTGCTTCTTCCTTTATCGGGCATCCCACAGCGTGTGGATTGCACTGTGCAGTTTCTTCCTGCCGGAGTTGCCTCAGTGAGTGCATAAATAGCTGAGCTTGAAGCACTGAGTTACCATCATTACCTAATGTACAATTTAAAAAGCTGCTTGAGTGTTTACCTCCTTTCCTAGCCCATTAGCATATAGTTACACTTCTGAGAATTAAAGTAAGTCTGATGCAAATCCCCAATGACTTCAAGATTTTCATATATGATAAAATACTCTTCATTATGCTTTGTTCTCTTTATTATTGAAGATGTGTTAAAAAACAAGTAAGTTGATCTTGGAGACATTTGAATGGCCGGGTATGAGAACACCTCGATTTATCTGCAGGCTTTCTGCTTTTGCAGTGCATATTCTTTCTTCTGTTAAATTATTTTTTAAGGAAGAATGACTTCGTTTTGTGGAGATTTTTGAACTTTGATTTTCTGGAGTTTTGCTGGGTTCCATTTTAATTCTGTCTGTTTATGTTATTCTTCCCAACTTTTATTTCCTCACTGACACTTCCTCTGGAGTCAGCAGATGGCATTTCTCCCACATTCCAGAAATCCCTTCAGGGACTTCAGCTAAAGCATCTTTAACATGGAGCCATGAAATTTCCCCAATTACAAAGTCTGTTCACCAAAGAAACAAAATACTGGATGCATGAGCTGAGCTTGCCTGAGCCACGCTCTGAGCTCGGGGCTGGGCACTCTCTGTGCTGGGCTGGGCACTCTCTGAGCCTGCCTGACCTCACTCCTGTGGCTCCTGGCAGCTCCTCCACCATGGAATGGTGAGGGATGCTCCAGGCTGGCTCTCTGGGATGGGGACAGGCGACAGGGCTCGCACACCCTCCATCTCCAGTACAAATTGCCACGTGCAGCTGCTGATTTCACACCAATCCGAGCCATCAGGACACTGCAGAGCCAATTTACCGGCGTTTCCCCCAAATCCCAGCTGCCTCAGTGCCATCTCTGGGCACAGCCTTGCTGTCACTTGCTCCCTGGGCGTCCCTGCAGAGCAGTGGCTGGTGACAAAGCCGTGCTCCCCTCTCCTGCTCTGGCGAGGCAGAGGCCCCAGCTGCTCCAGGAGGGAGGGAATCCTCCCAGGGCTGTGGCTTAATGAGAGCTGTGAGCCCATCAGAGGAGCCATGGAGGAGCCGTCTGCCCCTCTGTCTCCAGTGGCCTTGTTGTTTTGTCCTGGAAAGGAAGGGAAGAATATAGAGATGGATCAAATCAGCCTTGGACTGTCAGTGCACCACAGGGCCTCCCCCTCGGATGGCACGTGCGTCTGTGTAAGCGCCTGGGCTTGTCTCATTACTGTCATTAACTGTGTGACCAAGTTAATCTTTTTGGCCATGTATGCGAAGAGGAGATAAAGCTCCTCATCCATCCCTCTGGAGTTCTCTGGGAAATGGCTGCAAGATAGTTTGGAGTGGTCACATGAAAGATATCACTGGATTCAGCAGAGAAAAGGGAACAGGCAGTTTGCATACAAACTGATCTGCCAAAACGTGTGCAGCCTCCTCTGAGTCCTTCTGGATCAGTAGCCCACTTCCCTGTGGATTAGTGATTGCTGTATGTGAGACAAGCCAGGAAAGGAGGGGAGCTCTGAGGAAATTCAGTGTTACATGGAACTGTGAAATTGCTTGGTCCCTGGCAAAATCAGCTGAGTGAAGTTAGGGGACAGAAACAGCAGCTGAAATAGTTATGCCAGATATCCTCAGTTGGCTTTACTGGCCTGGTTGAGCAGGGCTTGGAGCAGCCTGGGCTGGTGGAAGGTGTCGCTGTTCGTGGCAGGGTGGTTGAAATTGGATAATCTTTAAGGTCTCTCCCAGCATAAACTACCTGGGATTCTGTGATTTACTTGCACACAGCACAGCTCTGGATTTTGCAGCAATGTCAAAGAGAGTAGAGGCCAGAAATTAAAAGAAGCATATAATTATTATGTATTATGCATATAATTAAAAATCGTGAGAATATTTTTTATAAACAAATAAGGAAAAAAATGCAGAGCAGAGGGAACAGAGCAGAGCAAACGAGTTGGGCTCTTTGTTTGCGGGCAGTGCTGGTCCTGTGGAGGCAGGGGCGTTACTGCTCTGCCTGGATGATAAGGGGTGGCTTGCAGGGCACCCAGGTGTCACTCTGGGGTTCCACTTGCTCAGGTCCGAGGTGTGGGGCTGGCTGAGCTCTGGCATGTGCAGGTTCAGCCTCCCAGATAGCAGAGGAGGGTCTGTGCTGGAGCCACAGAGCACAGTGTGCCTTTCCTTCTCCCGGAGCCCAGGAGTGCCCCCGTGCAGCTCTGCGGTGGGCAGGGGCAGGCACACAGGTATTGGGCTGCTCCCGTGGGGTTTTGGCCAAATGTGCTTGCTTGAGCTGCAGGAGCCGGTTTGTTTCTCAGGCTGAGCACTGGGATGTTTCCAGCCCTGGCAGGGTGTTACCAGCCGTGATGAATTAATGCTTGGGGAGCTCTGAGCTTGGCAGATGAAAGGCGCTGCGGAAGGGCTGGGATTATTATTTGTGGTTCTAATTTATTTGCCATCAAAGGGATGAGAGGGGTGAGAAAATGCCATTTGTTCTGGGGCTGGGAGCATCGGTTTGAAGTGGTTTTTTTTCTTCCTTTTTCTTCTCCCCTCCCCATTGTTGTTCCTCTGGGAATTGCGTGGAAATCCCTACTCCATCTTTTCTTCCCTGGGCACCTGTGTGTGAAGCAGCCGTGCTGATCACAGGGCTTCAAGGGCTGTGGTGTGTGCAGTGTGTGCTGCCCTGCTTTTCAGGAGCAGCTGATTTCTGGGCACTGCAAACCACCGCCAGCTTCAGTGCGAGCCCAGCAGCAAAAAAGGGGAAACATTTCACATGGAACTGTCCTAAAAGCAGCTGGCAATGCCCTGAGCCCCTCTGCTCGGGTTCTGTGCCGTGCAGGGCTTTGCCTTGTGTGGCTGTGTTTGTGTGCTTTGGGAATTCCCAGCCCTGAGCAGTGGCACCTTTGCTCCTGGTGCTGTTTCTTGTGGCACAGTAGCTGTGATTTCAGGGCTGGGGGAGCCCCCAGTCCGTTCCCAGGGCACAGGGCTGTGCCCAGCTGGGCAGGGCAGCAGTGCTGGCACAGGGCCCTGGCCCTGCCCCGGCTCTGTGCAGCCCCTCGGCTGCATTGTTCCAGCTCTGGGGTTTCTGTACAACCTGCAGTGCTCCTATGGGTGCTCATGCTGAAACTGTCTCATGGGAGAGACCTGCAGCACAGACTGAGCATTTGCCCTGAGCAGCAAATGGAAATTCACCCCTTATCTTTGTTGTGTTGCTTGTTGATTTTTTTAAGGCAGGTCTGTGCCAGTTCATGACTCCCATACTCTCAATTAATGTGATTAGAGGCTAAACAGAAGCAGGATGAAGGGAGAGCTGTGACAATTTGATAGTTTTTACAAAACTGCTCATCATTGTGCATGGATTTTCACAGGTTTTAAAGACTAGGAGGGACAGTGGGGCTGGGAATTGATGCAGTGTAGCTTTGCTGCTGCTGGTTTTAGCAGAGGCTGAAGCCAGCACAGCCCTGCCATGATGTGATCTGAGCTGAGCGGTGTCACCTCACATTGGCACCAAGCATGGGATGGCTTCTTGGGTCAGAGCTGCTTGTGGCACCAGCTGAGATTTTGGGCTTCACTTCGAGTTTATCCATATGAATTTCAGGAAGTATTTCTTCTCAGAAGGGGTTGTCAGACACGGGAACGGGCTGCCCAGGGAAGGGGTGATTTCCATCCCTGGAGGTGTTCAAGGAATAGCTGGACGTGGCATTCAGTGCTTGGGGCTGGGTGACAAGGTGGGGATTGGTCACAGGTTGGACTGGCTCAGCTCTGGTGGAGCTTTCAGAGCAGCAAATCCCTGTGTTGGTATGGCACTTGACATGCCAAATTCAGTTACAGTGGGGACACTGTTTAAAGCCAGTTTTTTGTCTAAAGAACAGTATTTTGGCAGCAGTTAACTCCAAGATGTATCATTTTCCCTAAGACAGACATGAGAGTGATCAGCAGCATGAGGAGCTGCTCCGTGGTGGGAGGCAGGCAGGGACACAGCAGGATGTGCACACACCACGGGGCACGGTGTCCGCTGCCACGCCTTGCTTCAGCTTCCATCTGTGTCTGAGAGCCTTGCAAAGCGCTTTGGGAGTTGGTGTGAGCAGAGCCTCCTTTGTGTTTGCCAGTGCTGCGACCTGGGGTTCCACGCCAGCCTGGCCCGCACCTTCAGGACGTACCTGTCGGCAGAGTACAACCTGGAGACGTCGCGGCACGAGGGCCTGGACGTCATCGAGAACGCCGTGGACAACCTGGACGCGCGCAGCGACAAGCACACCATCATGGACATGTGCAACCAGGTCTTCTGCCCGCCGCTCAAGTTCGAGTTCCAGCCCCACATGGGGGACGAGGTGCGTGCTCACCTGTGGGGCTGCACGGGCCTGGCCCTGCTCCAAAGCATCCCTGTCCCGCACTCCTCGCCCCTCTCTGCTGCCTTCACACACTGCTGTTCATGTTTCCCTTCCTAATGAGACCCTGGGCTCGTTAGGGCTCCTCCGTTCAGGCTGCCTCTTGCTCCATGTCTGTCCCAATTAGGGAGCCCGTGGTTTGGCTCTCTCTGCCCCACAGATCCACACAGGGGAGCTGTGATTAACCTGCTCTAATTGGGAGATGGCAGAAACACTCGGTGCTGGCCTGGGCCCAGGGCACTGCTCGTGGGACACACGGCAACACAGCCTCTCTGGGGGCAGGAGGGAGTGGTGTGGGTATGCAGTGTGTGTCTGTCCATGCATGACCCTGCAATGTCTCCTGTCTCAGGTGTGCCAGGTGAGCGCCCAGCAGCCTGTGCAGACCGAGCTGCTGATGCGCTACCACCAGCTGCAGTCTCGGCTGGCCACCCTCAAGATAGAGAATGAGGAGGTAAGAGCTGGGCTCTGTGGCAGCACTGCTGAGCCTTTCTTCCTCTGGAGCTTTCCTGGTGTGCTCAGGTGTGGAGCCCCTCCTATGGCAGAGCTGGCAGTGCCCACAGGCTGCACCAGTGCTAGCCCAGGGCTCAGGAGCTGCCTGCTGAGGGGTTGTTTTGGCTCAGGATGTGTCCTTTTCCCAGCCTGCCTCAAACCCACGCTGTCCTGTTTCCGACAGGTACGGAAAACGCTGGATGCCACGATGCAGACCTTGCAGGACATGCTGACAGTGGAAGATTTTGATGTTTCAGATGCCTTCCAGCACAGCCGCTCCACTGAGTCGGTCAAATCGGCTGCATCAGAGACCTACATGAGCAAAATCAACATTGCCAAGAGGAGGGCCAACCAGCAGGAGACTGAAATGTTCTATTTCACTGTGAGTCTCAGCTCAGGCATACAGAACACAGAGCATTAATTGCCAGGGCTGAGGCCCAGTTAAGTGCTCATTAGTGAAGAGCAAGAACCAATTCAGTCTCTTTAAGTACTTGTCTTCTGTCAGATTTGGGTCTGGAATGCATTTCAGTGGCAGGGCACTACACAGGGACTGACAATCCAGTGCCTGCCTTGTTTTTCTCTTTGAAGGAACAACTGGAGCAGCTAGATGAGATTCAAAACTTACTGAGTGGAGCAGGGGAGGCTCAGAGCAGGGTGCAGACTGTGCCACCGTTCAGGGTCTCTTCAGGAAGGCCTTCAGGACTGTGAACTATGAGCCAAGTCTTCCCCTCTAGCCTTTACAGCTTAGATTTGCCCTTGGCCCAGGGATGAGCTGAAGCCATGACATGCCAAGGAAGGCACAAAAGCAGGGCTGTGTTGTGTGTGCTGCCCTGCAGCTCTCATGCTGCACTCCCAGGCAGGGCTCAGGGCTCTCTTCTGGTACCTGAAATGCAGGCAGCAGCCATGGGTTCACCAGAGGCCTCACTCATCTCAGTGTGGGTCACTATGCTTAACAGCATCTTGTGTGTTACATATGCATAGAAGAGCTTCTGCTTTCTCTTGGTAATATTATTGTAAATTGGGGGAAATTGCAATTTTCATTTGGAATTGTGCTTGGGATTACTTTAGTGGTTTTTGCAGAGATTTGATCTTTCCCATTCTCCATCTTCCATTTTCCATCTCGTGTCTCTCTCTGTGCTCTCAGCTGTGTAGTGCCCTGCTCTGGAGTGTTCTGGGTGCTGACAGCCTCGCTGGGGATGGCAGTGGTTGTGCCCAGTGTCACCAGCTGCACGGGGCACCTGGCAGGCCTGCCTGCGAGGGTCAGCACTGGGAGTTCTTGCTGGCCTTTGTTGGCTTGGCAGTGCAGGGAAAGCTGCTTTGATTTCCCAGGCTGTTCCCAGAGGCCTGACAAAAGAAAGCCAGCTTTGAACTCTTTGTCCCTCCCTGCGTTCCCAGGCAGGAGGGGCAGCTCCAAGGAGACCAGGCTCATAAGAGACCATCAGGGCAGGGGCTGGAGCAGGGAGAAGTGGTCAGACCCTGCTGAGCTCTGCAGCACAGCTGGTGCAGCCTCCTGAGCCCCTGGGCAGCAGTGGGCATCCATCAGGGGCCGTGTGCTTAACCCACCCCTTTGTTCTTTAATTCCAGAAATTTAAGGAGTATCTGAATGGCAGTAACCTCATCACGAAGCTCCAGGCTAAACACGACCTGCTGAAGCAAACTCTGGGAGAAGGTGAGTTGGGGTCAGGTCCATCATCTGAGAGGGCCAAACTTTGTGTCACCTGCCAGCCTCCCCTGTGTGTGTTCTGTGAGTGACTGAGGCTTCTGTGCCTGGCTGCTGCTGCTCAGCCCAACCAGTGACACACAAAACCATGATTTCCTTGGATTTCTCCTCCCACTTTTCTTTGAGAGTGCACATGGGGAATCTCTTTGAATCTGAAACTGTGTGCTGAAGTGCTGGGTTGCTTCTCCAGCAGCAGAGATTGCCACTCACTCCACCTTCTGCCTCTTTCCTTCCTCTCCCTCTTCTCCCTCAGAAGATTCTAATCTTCTCCCTCCAGGTTTCTGATCTGTCTTTTAATGGTGGGGGCACAGGTGGGCATCTCTCCTCCCCAGATGCAGCTTCTCCCTGCTGGAAGCCATTCCTTGGGGGCAGGAGCCAGCAGTGAGGGTGCAGCTGGGCTCTGCAGTCCTTTGCTGGTGGCTGATGTGGAGGCCTGATGGGAACTTGTGTTTCTTACAGGTGAAAGAGCCGAGTGTGGAACAACCAGGTGAGCACTTCCTTGCCCTTCTTGCTCCTGGGGAGGGCTGGCTCTGGCAGGAGGGGCTGTGGGAAGGGGTTTGCTTTGCTGCAGCTTGGTGGGGTTCAGCCCCCTGTGCTGGCAGTCCCTGTGTCCCTTCCCAGCTGCATGGCCTGGGCTGCTGGGCTCGGGGGGATGGAGGCAGCCCTTGGTTCTGCTGCAGTGTGGGTTCTGGCTGGCTGGCTGGCTCTCATGTGCCTGGATGTGCTTTGTCAGCACAGTGCAATGCCCTGGAGCGTAGCTGAGGTGGGGTTGTGTTCAGGCAGGGTGACACCAAGGTGGCCACTCACTCCCTGCCATCCCTCTTCCTTTGAGGACTTTAATACCTCCCTGAAATCCTCTCCCAGCTCTGGCTGCTTTGCCTATGAGTGCAGAGCATTCCTGTATCACAGACTTCATCCCCCTACTGCAGGAAATAGAGCTGGCACAGATGTGACAGAGAGGAGGCTTTGATCCCTGTCCAGTCCATGGAGCATCTCCACAGAGCTCCAGTGTTTTGCTAGGAGTGTGCTGGGGCTCTGACAGCGAGACACAGGCCAGCAAAGCCTCCAAACAGCTCCCTAGAACGTGCTCTCTGTGTGTCAGCTTGTTCCAGCCTTGTTTGTGTTTAATAGCCCCAAAAGCTGCGTTCCCTGTTAGAAGTGGAGAAGCAGATGGTGCAGCCTGGGCTGCCTTGCCAGGCAGGAAGGAGGCTCCTTGTGCTGCCAGCACCAGGGCTGGGCACCCAGCGGGGCACCGAGGTGCTGTCAGGACAGAGAGGCACCCTCAGAGAGCAGGGCTGTGCAGGGTGGCACCCTGAGGGGCTGAGGTGGGCCTGCTGCCCGTGCCCCATGCCCGGGGGTGTGCAGGGCCCTGCCTGGGGCTGCAGTGTGTGGGGCAGGGCTGCTCCCAGAGGGCAGCGTCACCTCTGCTCCCCAGGTACCCCTCAGAGGGTGGCTGGAGCCTGGAGGGGTGTGCAGCCACGTTGCTTAATTAGAGGCATCTGATCAAGGAACCAGCACACCCCGCTGTCCCCTTTGCACCGAGCTCTGTGTGGTGTCCATGTCTGTTCCATGACATCTCCTGCATGAGGGCTCCCAGCACCAGTTTTGTGTATGTCTGCAGTTGTGTTCTCTCTCCCCTGCAGACATCAGGACAGCCTGGGCCAGAGGGCAGGGCAGAAATCTCTTTGGGATTTTGTGGTGTTTTTCTCATCCCCATCCCTGGGATTCCAAGCAGAAGTTAGATACAGCACTGTGAGGTGTTCCCACTGTCCTCATTCTGGCCTCTTCCTGTGTGCAGAGTGAAATCTGTTTAGGAACAGGAACACCCCAGCGTTTTCTGGGGTAGCTGTGGATATATTATTTATTTTGGATATATCTCCTGGTAGCTGTGGATATATTATTTATTTTGGATCCATCTCCTCAGCTGCTCTTGGTGCCTGCTCAGGCTGAGGGCGTGCTGAGCTGGCGGTGGTGGGAGGCAGGTGTTAAATCCAGCTGGCCAAGTGCTCTTGGTTTCCTGCTGGAGTGGTGTCCATGTGGGACACACCAGTGTCAGTGGCTGCAGGGTGTGTGGAGCTACACATCAAATCCTCACAGAGGGACTCTTCTGTTTGATTTCTTATTCTCAGTGATAACCTGTGAGATCTCACCCTGTCTTTGCGTTTATGTTGGTGTTTTGTTGATTTGTTTTGTTCCATTTTCTCCCAGGCCCCCCTGTCTTCCCCCTAAGCCACAGAAAATGAGGAGACCTAGGCCTCTCTCAGTGTATAATCATAAGCTCTTTAACGGCAATATGGAAACATTCATTAAGGTACTTGCTGGCTGGCAGTAGGAGTGTCTGTGAACGCTGGGAATGGAATGGTGGCTTTCCTGTCCTCAGGGGTCCCTCTGGCCCACCTGCACCCAGCTGGCGTGGCCAGCACGGCTTTGCCTCGGTGGTGATTTCTCTCCATAGCTGCCCTGGTGCATTCCTGGTGTTCTGTCCCATCAGCTGTGTGCTCCAGACCCCACCCGTGGCTGCTGGCCATGTGCACTATGAGGCAGTGCTGGCTGAGTGTCCTCATTGTCCTGCTGCTTCTGCCCATCCTGGGAGGAAAGGTTGCACAAGCTCAGTCCAGCCCTCAAAGGAGCAGCAGACACACCCCCTTCCTCTTTTTGGTGGTCACCCATCCTTGTGGCTGAGAAGGAAGATAAATGACCCCAGAAGTGTTTGCAGCTTTCAAGGACTGTCAGCCTGGGGTGGAAATCCTGTTGTAGGGGTGTCCATGTGGGAAGGCAGACAGGTGACCCTCAGCCTTACACACAAAGACATCAGCAGCAGCCAGCCCAGCTGCTGACAGTGCTGTCCTGTAATCCTGCTCTGGAGAAAGCTTCAGGGAAAGCACTTTGGGAAGCTGTAAAGACAAACTGTTGGATTAGGTGACTAATAGGCATCATCTGGCTGGGGTTTATTGCCTCCAGCTCAGCCCTAAGCCCGAGGGCAGTGTCTGTACACAGCACCAGCACGGGAGTACTGGCCCCGCTGGCAAAGCCTGTAATCCCGTTAGGATTTGTGATTACTCCTGACTTAAACTGCTTTTTAAAAAAGTAATGCTCATTAAATCCCAGCCTGTTCAGCACTGAGAAGGAGGAATTACCTGCTCTAGAAATCCATCTGAGCAGGAGTGTCCCGTGCTAGCAGAGACCCTTTGGGGGACGGCTGCCTGCCCTTGGGGTGCACAGCCTCACAGACAGCTGGGCCATGGGCAGCTGCCCAGATGTGCCCTGGTCACCAGTGCCCCCATGGGCACTGTCCCTGTCCTCGGGCTCCTGGGACGGCCACAGGGTCAGGCAGGGAGGAAATCCCAGAGGCTGGCCCTGCAGGTCACTGAGACTGGGGTGCAGTGTGCCAAAGGGCTTTGGGAGGGAGGGTGCACATCCCAAAGGCCTGTGTTGGCCCTTGCTAAGCTGCCATTGCATTTGAGCATTCACGGCCTCCGAAGGAGATGCTTACCTCTAACTGAACTTATCCCTGCTTAATCTGTTCTCTTTTTCCCACTCTGCTGCTTTTGTTGTGCTCAGAGGAAGGAGGAATGCACGAACGAGGAATCAGGTACTTGCTGGAGACCCCAGATTCCCATCTGCGAGACAGAGGGAATTGCCCAGAGATGCCACTGTGCTCTGCTGGAAAAACCCAAGGAGAAATGTGTCCCCTTGGGCTGTCAGACATGGACCACGGTCCCCTTGAGCTTCTGCCACAGGAGGCTTGGGGAGAAGCCAGAATTCACCACTGGTTCAGACTCAGGCACTTGGCTCCATACCCAATGTTTGTTGGGTTTTTTAGCACCTGCTGACGATGGCTCTTCCCTTTGGTGGAAATATTGTTGTAAGCTGTGTTATGGGAAGTTTATTCCATCAGCCAGGTATAGCACAAGTTTTATTTCAGCTCAGCATTCCACCTTTGGGGTGGAATAGCTGTGGTCCCTCGTGGCAGTCTCCTGTCTGAGCCAGACAGGGAGCAGCAATGTTTCACACACCTTAGTGACAGCTTTCCTGGGCATTTTTGGCTGTACAGGGTATCCTCAGCACTCTTTGATGGCTCCATGTTTGTAACACCTCCTTTCCTGCCTGTCCTCTTACTAAACTCCACAGCTTTAATTTTCAAATCTCTGGTCTTGCAATCTTTAATGCATTTCCCATGCTTTGTTAGCGATAAACCAGTAATTTTTCTCTTTTCCTTTCCTTTCCTGAAGGATTCAGGACAGGCCATTCCACTTGTTGTAGAAAGCTGCATCCGCTACATCAATCTGTATGGTAAGTTGGCTCAGCACAGCCCCAGCAGCCTGCCAAGGAGAGAGTGCTGGAGTGAGCAGGGAGAGCCAGCAGGGGCTGCCTGCCCTCTGTTCTCCATGGCTCAGCTTAGAATTGCATGGCATTGGCTGACTGGCCACTAGGGAGGTTTTACCAGCCCTCACCCTTTCAGCACTTTGATCTGGGAGAATATGAGCAGAAGTGGGGTGCAGGCTGTCCCTGCTTGCTCCAAGCCTGTCTGGTGCATGGACGCCTGGGTTCTGCTGGTTTGACCTGCAGGTATTGCCCAGCAGCTCCATAAATCTCTCCTAAAGCATTGTTCTGTTCCAGGCCTCCAGCAACAGGGCATCTTCAGAGTCCCTGGCTCCCAGGTGGAAGTCAACGACATCAAGAACTCGTTTGAGAGAGGTGTGTAGCTGGGGTGTGCAGGTGCAGCAGGATGCCCTGCCTGAGCAGGATCCTTGAGGGAGGTGCTGGGTGCATTAGCCAGGGTGCTAACACACAAATCCTGTGTTAAAGCCCTTTGTGCTATGAGACATGAGCAGGTTTTATCCCTTCTGGATTTCCCAATATTGTGTCTCTGGCAGTAGTGAAGAGTTACCCAGGGAAGGAGTATGAGAAGTAGGAGTATGTGTAGAGGACTTTTCCACAGTCATTAAAAGCACAAGAGCCATAGGAGAGTGTGCTGGGGACCCTTGTTCATCCTTCCTGCAGCAGTTTGCCAAGGGACGTGCAGCATTCCCTGTCCCTGGTGCCAGTGCTGGCTGTGGAGGTGCCAGTGAATCTGCTGAGAAAATTCTCTCAGTGAGAAAGGGAAAGCAGTCCTGCTGTCCTGAGTGGAGGGACAGGGATGGTCGTGCTGGGAATAGTGACCCTTAATCCTTGAGCAGCATTGGAAGGATCAGGATGAAGGTGGATAAGGCAGTGTTAGGATTGTCAGAGGCTGAAGGATTTGCACATCCAATTTAGGATGAATAAGTATCCAAATCTCGGGGGCACTGAAAGCCTTTCAGAGATTTAAGTCAGTACAAAGCTATCCAGGGCTGTTGGGTCCATTCCAGAGGTGTAATTGTATCCCCCAGCCAAGCCTGTCCTCTCACTCTGTGTTGTTCAGACCTCCTCAGCTTTCTGGGCTGGTGCTGTAAATGGAAGGAGTGCACTGAGCTGGAAACAGTGAAGGAGAAACAACCAGTATCATCCTTGTCCTCAGGAAAGGTTTGAAATTCCCCAGTAAAACTGGTTTTCAGGAAAAATCAGCATTGCCATTGCACATCAGGAGGGTTTTTAACACTGGGAAATTTGGGTGTTCCACTACATGAGGAAAACCACTTGTGCTTTTTAGTCCAGCTTGATGGGGATGCTGGATCTAAAACCTTTTCTGTGGGCAGGTGAAGACCCCCTCGCTGATGACCAGAACGAGCGAGACATTAACTCAGTGGCTGGAGTCTTGAAGCTGTACTTCCGAGGACTGGAAAACCCCCTCTTTCCTAAGGAAAGGTTTCAAGATTTGATATCTACTATAAGTAAGTACAGTGACAGCTCTTTGTGGAGAGCTGGCTGGGACAAGAGAAGCACTAAATGGGTGTCCCAGCCTTAGCAGGGTGGAGAACTTTTCCTTTTGCTCTTGCAGGGCTGGGGGTTTATGTGGAAGCTCCTCAAAGGCACAAGGGCAATAGACAGGTCAAAAGGCACTTTACAGAGCCACATGGTGCTGTCCTTGTGTGTGCAAGGGTGATTGGTACCCTGTTAATTCCATATGCCCAGTTCAAACATTTTGCTCTGGGAGAAAGGCAAGTGTTTTGAGAGCTTGTTTCTCTGGGTGTCAGAAAAGATATCTATTGACATAGGGTTTTATCAGTTTGTATTTAGTTGGGTTTTTTTAAGGAATAACCTCTTTTGTAAAACCAGACTGAAGAAGTAGAGAACCCAGCAGGCAGTAATGGGATAAATCAAATGGAAAAATTCCCCACATGAAATACTACAAAGCTTTCCATCTTTGTATACTGAGGGCAGATTTTGCTCAGAATTTTGATTAAATGGCAGCCTACCTACATGTTGTCAGTGAACTTTATTGTGATTAGAAAATGGCGTAGTTTGACCCAGAACAAGCACTCCTGTGTGATCTGCCTGCTCCAAAAAAGCTCTGGTACTTGTCCTGTGCTTCCTGTGGAACAGCAGCCACAGGATTAACTCTGTACAGAACACTGGGCAGCTTGGGGCAGGACAGCCCTGAGTCCCCCCTTCCCTTGGGAGGGAGCAGGTGTCTGATGGCAGCTCTGCACCCTGTGAGTGGAGAGCAGTGAATCTGAAAGCCCTGACTCAGCACTGCTCAGCTAACCTAGTTCCTGGGAGTTCCTAATTCCCATTCGGAGCAGCAGCAGACAGGAGCGGAAGGGCTCAGAAGGATCCAATGCATAACCCAGAAGGGTAACCTGAATAAAAACCTCATTTAAAAATCTGCCCTAGAAAATCAAGCAGTGCTCTGTTTTCAGTGTCACATTGACTCAGGCTTTTGAGGAACAGAGGAGTTGTTGAGGAATGAAATGAATAATGCATAAACATTTATTTTAAAATCAAACCCACGGAAATGTCTTTATTTGCTGTTCATAGTGCGTCTGAACATAGGAATTCCCTGCTGGAGGAGCAGTGTCCCCCATTCCCTTCCTGCACCTTAGTGCCAGACTGACAGATGACCTCTGGAGACAGGCTTTTGTATTTCTCACTTACTGGGCCACTAGATCTGGAACAAGTCCCTCTGCTGCTGAGCTGTCTGCTCCTGAAAAGGCTTTTAAGGATGTGCTTTTCTATCTGTGTGTTCCAGAAATTGAGAACCCTGCAGAGAGAGTGCATCAGATCCAGCAGATCATTGTCACTCTGCCTCGGGCTGTCATCGTGGTCATGAGATACCTCTTTGCTTTCCTTAACCAGTGAGTCTGTTGTCCTGCTTCACCAAGTTCCTCCTTGCCGTCCCTTTTGCCAGGGCTTCCCTGTCTTTGGTGCACAAATCTCTTCTGGTGTTGCCATGGGGAGTTGTGCTGTTGTGCTTGGGTTCTTCTCAGCCCTGCTGGCTGTGGCTGTGTGCCCGGGGAGGGGACAGCTCAGTACTGGGGCAGAGGGGACAGCTTGGTGCCCGTGTGTGCCGGGGAGGAGACAGCTTGGTGCTGGTGTGTGCCCGGGGAGGAGACAGCTTGGTGCTGGTGTGTGCCCGGGGAGGGGACAGCTCAGTGCCAGGGCAGTGGGGACAGCTCGGTGCCCGTCCGTGCCATGCCAGGGGCTCTGCCTGGAGGGGTCCCAGCACGCAGGACCGTGGCACGGCAGCTCCTCACCGTGTGCTTGCAGCTTGTCACAGTACAGCGATGAGAACATGATGGATCCCTACAACCTGGCCATCTGCTTCGGGCCCACGCTGATGCACATTCCCGACGGGCAGGATCCGGTGTCCTGCCAGGCCCATGTCAATGAGGTCATCAAAACCATCATCATTCACCACGAGGGCATCTTCCCCAGCCACCGAGAGCTGGAGGGGCCTGTCTACGAGAAGTGCATGACCGGAGGGGAGGAGTACTGGTGAGCTCCCTGCAGGGTTCCTGGGTACAGACACTTTCATCAGGCCAAGAGGCTCTTGCACACTCAACCGTTTGGTTTAGTCTTACTAGTCAAAACAGACAGTTTCACCAGGTATTTCATTTTATTGTGCTGACTCAGTATTTTAAACCTCAGTAAAAAACATCAGAAGAAACTTTTTCCAGGGCAAATACTAATGCTGATGATTTTTTTGAGCTGCTGATCCACAGAAGTGTGTTCAGCAAAACAGAATTTTAGGTAAATTCTATCCAAATTCCTCCTAGGCTGGAAATTTTGAGTAAAGATCCATAGTTCCATCATAATTTGCTGATTGGATGAAATCCCTGAGCCCGAGGTTAACTCAAACCTTCCAGTTCCCTCTGTTGCTGGAATTCTAACCCAGCATTCAGGTCTGGGTTTAACAAACCAGGATCAGTAACATACTTGAACTGATTTTCTACAAGTTTCATGCATTTCTGAGATCTCACCATGCCTTACACTAGGCACCTGCCCCCATCCTTCCTGGTACAGCAGAGGAGCTAAAGCTGCAGCTCACTGTGAATTAGGGAATGGGACATTTACCTTGGTGTTGCTTTGTGTTAGTTTTGCCAAACTCTGCTAAAGACACAAGAACCAAGAGAAAGTGACATTCTGGGCCTGGCGATCGTGGTGTGAGTGTCTGCTGTTCTCAGCAAGTTCAGGGATCTGCTGTGGTTTGAAATCAGAGAATGACAAATCACAGAATTAGTAAGGTTGGCAAAGACCTCCAAGACTGAGTCCAACCTCTGACCAAACACCACCTTGTCGCCCAGACACATGCAGTTGTTTCTTGTACACATCCAGAGATGGGCACTCCCCCACCTCCCTGGGCAGCCTGAGGGGTGCTGGGTGCGTTGGGAGCAGTGTCACTTGCTGAGTGACACAGCCTGCTGTGTTCCTCTGCAGTGACAGCCCGCACAGCGAGCCGGGCACCATCGATGAGGTGGACCACGACAACGGGACGGAGCCGCACACCAGTGACGATGGTGAGCAGGGGTGAGCAGGGGCTGGGTGCGTGCCAGCACAGCTGTGCATGCAGGAGAGCAGCACGGGCTGGGGCTGCCTGGCAGGGCTGGGCTGCAGCAGGAGGCAGCGCTGTGCTCCCCATGCCAGCAGCTCCAGCCACGAGCGGGCGGTTTGGGGAACGCCGCTGGCACTGCCCTGGGTGGGGAGCCCTGGCAGGGCTTGCTGTGCTGGAAGGGCCCTGGGGAGCTGCTGCCACCCTGGCTGTATCCTGCCTTGGCAGAGCACATCTGCCCTGAGAGGCTGCGAGACAAGGGAGGGCTCACCTGGGGAGCAGGGCCATGGGAGCGGGAATGGCACAGGGAAGGGCACGCGAGGCCAGGCAGCTCTGGGCACAGGGAAGGGCACAGGGAAGGGCATGGTGGACCAGGCAGCTCTGGGCACAGGGAAGGGCATGGTGGGCCAGGCAGCTCTGGGCACAGGGAATGGCACAAGGAAGGGCATCGTGGGCCAGGAGGCTCTGGGCACAGAGAAGGGCACGCAGGGCTGGGCAGCTCCAGGCCTGCTCTCAGCTCCAGGCAGGAGCCGACAGGCCTGGCAAAGGGAGGCAAGGGAGCTGCTGTGCAGCCAATTTCACACTTGGGTGGCCACGTTAATGGCTCCGATTGGGGTTTCCGAGTGATTAACTGTGGTGCCAAGTGTGGAGCAGATGAGCAGCTGTATTTTGTGGATTTACATATTCCCTCTCCCCCTTGCCCTGCATACACTCCCTGCTGGTAGCCCAGTGTTGTGTCAGGGCTGTGGGAGCCCTTCTGGCTCTCTCTCCTCCAGAACTCTCTATTGATCCTCCTGTGGTGCTCCCAGACACTCTGCCCTCATGGGGAGGTTGCTTAAAGTGGGGGAGATGCATCTGCTGAAGTGGCCTGGCCTGTCCCCAGGGGGCTGGAATGGGACAAGGGTCCGATGCAGCATCCTTTGTCCTCCTTTGGTGTCCCCTGCTCCACATGGGTTTGGTTCCTGAGCAGTGTCGGGTCACACACTGGTGGCTGCTGAGCCCACGGTCAGTAATGGGGCCCAGCAAGTTTCCGTGTTCAATGAGAATGAGGCAGATCTGGAGGAACTGGGGGGGCTTGCCCTGTTTTGCTGTCATTTTCTGTCTGCCAGTCTCCAGGTGGGGATTGAAATGATCCAGTCTCAGATAATCAAGGCATGCTAATGCTCCAGCAGTGGCCGGGGTGGCTGGGGAGTGGCAGCAGCTCTGCCACCCAAGCAAGGCACAGTGTGGGTCACTCTGGTTAATGAGGAGAGAGACACTCTTGCTGCTTTGCAGTTGTTGCAATGGTTTCTTTAGGATCAGTGTTCCCCAGCTGGAAACAGATCTGCACGTGAGCCAGGCTCTTTCACAGGCTCCTCAGTGCTGTTGGGTGCTCCAGCAGCTCCTGCTGTGACACCCTTGCCCAGAGACTTTAGAGGACCTTGGTGTGCTCATGACCTTCCAAAGTGAAGTTCTGCCTCAGCCCTCCTGTATTTCAGGCCCGGAGCTCTCAGTTTGAGTCATGGGTGTTTGGGAGAGATCACATTAGGAAAAGTGGGGAAACAGTGAGGCAGAGTGCTGCAGATGGCGGGGTGCAGAGCAGCTGCCTGGCTGGAGCTGGTATCATTATTTCCATAGGGATCCCCAAAGGGACATTAGTTGCTCATCAATAATTCAGACAAACTGTCTCCAGGATAAGGAAGGGAGGAGAAGGTAAGTGGGGTTTGGTCACAGCATCTGACATGGCTTGACAAAATCTCAGGCTGGAGGATAATGGGTTTCTGTAACCAATGTGGCTGAGGGTGCCATATGCACAGAGGGAGATTCCTGCTGCTCCCCATCTGCTTTGTAGCTGTTTGTAATTGCCAGTAGTTTGTGAGTCTGAGAGAGGTCCCAGAGAGCCTGGAACAACAATAAGAATTGATCAGTCTGAAAACAAGCAGGCTTGTGCTCAGTGTGAGCTGCTCTGGGGCGCTGGGCGGCAGCAGCACTGCTCTGTTGTTCTGCTGAGGGGCTCTGGGTTCAGCCTCCCCTTAGGGCTGAGCTGAGCTGCCCTTGCTGTGCCTCTCTCCTGTGCAGAGGTGGAGCAGATTGAAGCCATAGCCAAGTTTGACTACATTGGGCGATCTCCACGGGAGCTCTCCTTCAAGAAAGGGGCCTCGCTCCTGCTGTACCACCGGGCGTCGGAAGACTGGTGGGAAGGGAGACACAACGGGGTGGACGGGCTCATTCCCCACCAGTACATCGTGGTGCAAGACATGTGAGTAAAGTGAGGCTTGTTAAAATCGTGTGCTTGCACAAGCTCCACTTCAGTCACCTAAAATGGTCAGTTTTGCACTTTGTTTAATGACTTTGGTGAGAAATCTGTGCCTATTCACTTCTCCCTCTGTGTATTGGCTCCATTTGTTTCTCATTTGGGCTGATACAGACCAGTACTAAACACTGTACCTCCGTGTACCTGCGCCCCATTTCTCATTGACTCCTCAGCGTGGTGTGACCCAGGCTTACCACCAGCCTTGTCCCTGTGAGCATTGACCTGGATTGTTCAGTGCTCACTTGGCCCGTGGGCAGATCCCAGGGCCCTTTGCAGGTGCTGCTTCTCTTACAAGTACTGTATCTGGAGCCATCACAGTGGCAGCCACATCACAGGGGATGGGAAGGCAGATGTGCGCTGTTTCCAAGTTGCCGGTGAGGTGGTGGCCCTGGTGCAGCTCCTTGTTACCCAAGTATGGAGCTGCTGACATGGTGATGCTCAGCTTGGTGTGGCATCCGGGCCCTGGCTCGCCCGGGGCACAGCCCTGTCACTGCTGTGGTGTCCTTTCCCAGGGATGATGCCTTCTCTGACAGCCTGAGCCAGAAGGCAGACAGCGAGGCGAGCAGCGGGCCGCTGCTGGACGATAAAGCCTCCTCCAAGAATGACATCCAGTCACCCACAGATCACATCTTGGACTACGGCTTTGGGGGAGTGATGGGCAGGTAACTCACGTTCCTGTCACCATGGAGCTGGTGGCTGTCACACGTGTGGACAGTTGGTGTGTGGGGCAGGATGGGAGGGAAAACTCTAGAAAGCACTGCAGGGTAATAGGGGCTTGAAGGGGACTTCCTGTGCACTGCTAATGGGGATTTAACATGTACAGAGGGTACAGGGGCCCTGAGCAGCCTGGGATAGTGGGAAGTGTGCCTGCCCATGGCAGAGAGTCAAAACAAGATGACCTTTGAGGTCTCTTCCAGCCCAAACTACCCTTATGATTTGATGCTGTCCCTTTCTTGGTACTGGCTAAAATATATGTTTTTCCTCTTGCCTGAGTCTTCTGAAGCTGGAATGCTCTGGTTTGGTCTGAGCTGAGCTAGGGTGAGGGTTGTCTGGCAGCATGCAGCAGTGGGGCTGACAGACGCTGACCCGTGCCGTGCTGGGCTCTTTGCAGGGTGAGACTGAGGTCTGATGGTGCCGCCATCCCCCGGCGCCGCAGCGGGGGCGACACCCACAGCCCACCCCGAGGCATGGGGCCTGGCATCGACACCCCTCCCCGGGCAGCAGCCTGCCCCAGCAGCCCCCACAAGATCCCCCTCAACAGGGGCAGGATCGAGAGCCCCGAGAAGCGCAGGATGGCCACGTTCGGCAGCGCGGGCAGCATCAACTTCCCCGACAGGAAGGCCCTGGCTGACAGCCACCCGCTGAGATCCACCTGTGGGTCCACCCGGCACAGCAGCCTTGGGGATCAGAAATCCCTGGAAGCAGAAGCTCTTGCTGAGGTGAGAGGGTTGGGAGGGCACCAGGAGGCTGCAGGAGCTCACTGGAGAGGGCCTGCAGCCCCTTCACCTCAGACACGGTTACAGTGCTGCTGCACACCCAGCTCTGTTGGGTTGTTCTTGGAAAAGATGATCACCCAGATGATGTTGATTTTCACCTTGAATCTTGTGGGGCTGCTGGGCTTGGGAGTCCTGAGACTTCTCTGGGAGAGTATTTTCACTCATCATAGGAGCTTAATAGAATGAACTGGAGCTAACTTGATAGTTATTTCCCTTCAGCTGATCCTTTGAATGTTACCTGAGGCTCACAGAGCATTTTGTAGGTGTTATGAAATAAGGACTTGTCTACACCAGGACAACATTAACTAGAGTGACTTTTCAAACAATTGACTCTGGTGCCTTAAATTGCTTCTCCAATGGTCTTGCTGAGTGGCCTTAATTAAGTTAGGGTGGATTTAAGCAAAGGGAGACGAGGCCCTCTCCGTTTGTACAGGAGGCCCCAGCACTGTAGCCATAGGCAGTAGCTAGTTCCCTGTGCATGGGGTTGAACTGGGTTCACCTTCTGGGGGATCCCTGTGGACAGACTGTGGAGCCTGGAGGTGGTGGGCACTGAGGGGCTGGAGCCAATGTCTCTTTGGCTGCCTCAGGCCTTGTGGCTGCCTCTCGTATATCCATGGCGAGCTGCTGTTCCACTCACTCCGTGAACATCGCAGTGTCTGTCCCTGCCACGTGCCATTGTCCTGTGAGCATGGGGCAGCAGAGGCCCCATACACTCAGTGGAGGCTGCAGGGCCTCTCTTGTGAGGCAAAGCCAGCCTCAGAGCTGTGGGGGAGCTGTGTGGGCAGGCTGGTGTTCACCCATCCCTCCTGGTGCTCAGCATTGATGCCCTTTGAGCTGGTGACCAAGCTCCTGCTGACCTGGGGAACACAGGGCACTTTAGTGCAGCCACTTTGGGCTTCACACCTTCTCCCAAAGCTGCTGTTTTCTGAGATCAGAGACCCCCTCTGCAGACCCGCATGCCAGGCTGGTGAGGTGGAGTGCAGGGGAGCAGGTGGTGCCGTGGCACTGCGCTGACGTGGCTTTGGCATTGCAGGACATCGAGAAGACCATGAGCACGGCGCTGAACGAGCTGCGGGAGCTGGAGAGGCAGAACACGGCCAAGCAGGCGCCCGACGTGGTGCTGGACACGCTGGAGCCCATGAAGAACCCGCCGCTGGGCGCCGCCAACTCGGAGCCGGCCAGCCCGCTGCACACCATCCTGATCCGGGACCCCGAGGCGGCCATGCGGCGCAGCAGCAGCTCCACCTCCGAGATGATGACCACCTTCAAGCCGGCGCTGTCGGCCCGGCTGGCCGGGGCGCAGCTGCGGCCGCCGCCCATGCGGCCGGTGCGGCCCGTGGTGCAGCACCGCTCCAGCAGCAGCAGCAGCTCGGGCGTGGGCAGCCCCGCCGTCACCCCCACCGAGAAGCTCTTCCCCAGCAGCTCGGCAGATAAATCGGGCACCATGTAGGGCCGGGGCGCGGGACTGCGGAGCCTCGCTGGGCGGGCAGGGGGCAGAGCCCTGCTGGGGAGCCTCTGTGCAAGGAAACACGTGTGGGGCCTGGGCCTGGTGCTGTACATACGTGTGTGTGTGTATGTACATAGGTGTGCACACACCCCATCCATGCAGAAACACTTCCCGAGCTTGCAGTCCTACAGCAGGAGGAGACGGCAGGTGTGAGTGTTGGCACTGGAGAACACACTCAGTGTAGAAGTATATATTAAAAACAAAGTGTACAGAATTCAGTGACTTTTTAAAACAGTAGATTTACCTCAGAAACTGGCTCTGAAATGTCCTCTCTTGCGACAGTGGGTTGGTCTGGGTTTCCAAGGCTGTCCGTGTGCACCTGGAAGCCCACGCTGCAGCAGCTGTGCGTCAAGCAATACAAGGCCATCCTGGAGTTTATTTTCTGTACCTCTTGGCATTGAAGAAAAAAAAAAGGGATGGGAATGCAGTGGGGTGTGTTCACTGCTGGGCTGTGGAGAAGAGCTGGAAATCCATACATGACCATGTGTGACCAGCCAGCTGGAGTCTTTCCAGTCCTGAATCCTGACATGTCTTCATATGGCCGTGATGCCCTGGCAGCAGGGACAAGCGGGGTGTGTGCCATGGATGGGAATGGAGTGGAGTGAGTGTCATGAGTGGGACAGAGTGAGGTGTGTGCCATCACCCTCATGCAGGAGGAGGACGCTGTGCTGCACTGGGACTGTGGAACGCTGCTTCTCTGCAGGTTCTCAGAGTGAGCAAGGACTAGTGACCAAACCTGTGGTAAAGCATGGAGTAACTTACAGAGTTTGGAGATTCTTCATCTCCCTTTCCCCATGTGCTTTTTCCTTTTTTTTTTTTTTTTTTATAACAAAACCCAACTCAGTGGTCTCTTGAGAGTCAGGCCTGAGCAGCGAGGAGGGGTCTCAGGTCAGAGTGGTTGTCCTGCATGAGAAGCATGAGCCGTGTTTCACCACATCAGATACAAAACTGGTCTGATGGGTGATACTTTGCACTTTCTGTACTGTACCATATAATACAACAGTTTGAGTTTATGCAAGAGAATCTACATTTTGTTTTACCCAGAGAAAAAACATGCAGAAGGCTGGGGATTGCATGGTCCTGTGTGATAATCCAGACTCCTCTGTAAGCACTGAATCAGAGATGCTCCGTGCTTCTCCTGCAGCTTTTCCTTGTACAGATTTCCATGCCATGCCCCATGGTTTGATTTGGCACTTCCCCATGGTCACATGCTCATGTCTCCTAACATTCATCCTTCCTCCCTGCTATCTCTGATCCCGCTGCTCTGTGCCTGGGCAAAGAGCCTGCCCAGCTGCCACTTACCCTGCCTGGGGCTTTGCTTTGTCCCCCCTTCATCTTGCTCATCTGTCCAGCACTGCTGCGGACCCCAGCTCTGCAGGAGGAGCAGCCTGGCTTCCAGAAGGCAGTGGAGGCACTGCCCAGGGTGGCAGAACCCGTCAGTCCTGCCGTGGCTCGTGTCTCTTGGGCTGAGGAGCTCCTTCGTGGGCAAGACTGCCTGTACATGCACACCTGTACCTCTGTACCTGTGCTGTCACAGCTGCACCCCATCTCTGCCCCTGCACAGCTGCACCCCTGTGCACCGGGCACAGGCCCTGGGACCGGCTGGTGCCCGTCCCCTGCCCCTCGCACGTGTCCCCTCACGCCCCGCTCTGCCAGCCCTGTAAATATTGCGGTACTTGCTTAACTGCTCGAAGGTAACTGTTAACCTGTAAACTGTACAAAAATAGGCTAAAGTTAGATAAAGCCGATGCCACTCAACAAATCTTTGCACTTAGTAGGTAGCTCAATGTAAAAATAAACCCAGTAATAATACTAGTAATGCCGAAGGGAAGCGAAGCCGCCGGCACCCCTGGCAGAGCCCGTGGGGAGCAGCTCTGCCCGTGTCCCTCCCTGTCACGCTGGCAGGGCAGACGGTGTGTGTGCGTGTCTGTGAACGTCCTTGGCTTTGGTTCACCTTGGTGTTTATTTCTCCATCGTGCCCCTTTCCTGGCGCAGCCCTGGCACTGCCCGGCCTGGCACAGCGGCTGCAGATGTTCAGCCAGGCTGGGCCGGTCAGGGACCTGTGCTGGGGAGGGAGGGACCCATTTGGCACGAGTGCTGTGTATCCATTGCCAGTAATGATTACTTTTGTTCCCATTTAGTTCCTGGAGAACATTCACTTTGCCAGTTTTCTGTTTTTTGTATGCTTTCTGAGATGACTTGAGGGCAAACCCATCTTCATTAGGGGTTTTATTTCCTCCCTTACTTTTGACCATACGGTACAAATTCCAGTGTCTTTCTATTAAATTATTGCCTTTCATTTTCCTTTGTTTTGTTTTGTTGTGGGTTTTTAATACAATTGTTTTCTTATCTTTAAGTGCCTTTTTGAGCACCAAAACAAACGGTTGGAGTTCAGGCCTGGGGGCTGTGCACACATGGGTTCGTCTGGGCAGTTGTGTTGTGCTGGGGGTGATTGCTTTTAAAGTCCTTCCATTTTTCTGTTTGATGAAAAGGGAACCAAGACTTTTTGTTGGAGAATAAACTCCCCCTTTGTAATATGGTATTCCAAGTGTAGTTTTAACTACTGTAAATTTAAGGGAAGAAATGTATTTTTCTGTAAGCGAACTTGGCACAAAATTGAACCACATACGTTGTAGGAGCATCATAACTGGAACTCGCTCATGGTTTGTGAGTGACTGACTCCGATCCTCGGTACCTCCCTGAGGGCACAGACTGTGTGTGGGCTTCAGAGTTCACAGAGCTTCACTGTGACAGCCCACGGCCGAGCTGCCGCCGGAGCCGGGGTGGCTGAGCTGTGTGAGGGCGGCTGCTCAGGGCCGCTGTGTCTGCTGTGCAGAGCGAGCTCTGGGCCCGGCCCCCGCGGCCCTGCCCTGTCCGGCCCAGCACTCCTGGCCATGGCTAGGCCCTGCTGTGAGGGGAGCATGGTGTCACTGCAGGCCTGCCATCCCTCCCAGTCATGGCCCTGCTATGAGGGGAGCCTGGTGTCACTGCGGCCCTGCCATCCCTTCCAGCCATGGCTATGGCCCTGCTGTGAGGGGAGCCTGGTGTCACTGCAGCCCTGCCATCCCTTCCAGTCATGGCCCTGCTGTGGGGCTGAGGGGGAATGTGGTGGCACTACGGCTCTGCCATCCATCCCAGCCGTGGCTATGGCCCTGACATGAGGGGATCATGGTGTCACTGCAGCCCTGCCATCCCTCCCAGCCATGGCTATGGCCCTGCTGTGAGGGGAGCATGGTGTCACTGCAGCCCTGCCATCCATCCCTGTCATGGCCCTGCTGTGGGGCTGAGGGAGTGTGGTGTCACTGCGGCCCTGCCTTCCATCTCAGCCATGGCCGTGGCCCTGCCATGAGGCTGTGAGGGGAGCATGGTGGCACTGTGGCCCTGCCATCCATCCCAGTCATGGCCCTGCCATGAGGCTGAGGGGAGCATGGTGGCACCATGGCCCTGCCATCCATCCCGGCCATGTCTCCGCCATGAGGGGAGCGCAGTGGTGCCATGGCGCTGCCATGAGGGGAGTGCGGCGGTGCCCCACCCTACCCTGGACAGACCCTCACGCCTGAGCGCGGGCCCGGGGCGGCCATGACTGCACTTTGTTCCTTAGGCTGAAGTCCCTGGTAGGTGGTTTTTGTGTCCCAGGTGTGTTATTTAACTAGCAGTGTTGTGGTTCTTGCGGGGCGGCAGTAGATGTCCCGAGTCTGATTTGCTTTGCGTGGCTGGGCTGCGAGGTCTGTGGGGACGGGGCGGGTTGTGCCGGGAGGCTGTGGGAAACGCTGGCTGCTGCCCGCTGTACCGGCCATCCTCCTCCTCCTCTACCTCCTCTGGTGTTGTCTCTGTAACGTATGGTGAGATGCCGTCAGCTAGAGTGTCTGAGTGGGTCCTCGTGTGTGCTGGTGATGCCATGTAGATGAAGCCACTGGTTGGGTGTGGACTCATCCTGTTGAATAAACTGCTTAACTTTTCTCAAAACGTTGTCTGTGCTTTCAGAAGATTTGCTGTCTCTTGCCTGTGCCTCCTCCCCACACCCTCCACTGCCCCACAGCATCCTGCCCTGCCCTGGGCAGCACAGACACTGTCTCCTGCCCCTGCAGCCAGGCTCTGGGTGCTGTTTATGGGTGCTGAGGGGATAAAAACCATTCTAAACAAACAGCCCCAGAGCCCTTCGCACTCAGGCTGTGAGGAACTGTGCTGGACTCTTCAGGCTGGGTTATGTCTCTTCCCATTGTTATTGGGTTTTTCTTTGCTGCTGGGTCGTGGCTTCACTTCCCTTTCATCTTG
>JAHXMQ010003857.1:488471-498961 GCA_020466415.1 Ammodramus savannarum pratensis
GCTCCCGTCGGTTCCCGGCGCTGCCGGAAGCGCGGCCGGAAGCGCGCGGGGAGCGCGGGCAGCGGGGCCCGCTGGCGGCGGAGCGGGGCCGCGGGGCGGCAGCGATGGCGCTGGCAATGCCGCTGGCGATGCCGCCGCTGGAGCCGGCCTGGCCGCCGGGCCTGGCCCCGCTCAAGGTGCGTGTGGGTGCCGGGGCCGGGCCCCGGGCGGTGCCGCTCGCCCCGCGCTGCCCGGCCCGGCCCGGCGCGCTCACCCCGCTCTCGTTGCAGGCCGTGGATGACTTGCTGCGCTGCGGGATTTGCTTCGACTACTTCAGCATCGCCGTGATCATCCCGCAGTGCTCGCACAGCTGTGAGTGCGGGCGGGGCGGCCGGGCTGTGTCTGTCTGTGTGTCTGTCTGTCTGTCGGGGGAGGCCGGGGGCTGGGATTGTTCCGCCTGGCAGGCAGAAGGCGCTGGAGCCTGCAGCAAACGTGGGGACTAACTGCGAGGGCCCGGAGAACCAGCGCGGGGGAATGGCTTCCCACGGACAGAGCCCAGGGCTAGATGAGAGATCCAGAAGAACTCCCTGGCAGGGTGGGCAGCCCTGGCACAGGTGCCCAGAGCAGACGGGGCTGCCCCTGGATCCCTGGCAGTGCCCAGGGCCAGGCTGGACACTGGGGACAGCGGGAGGTGTCCCTGCCATGGCAGGGGTGGCACTGGGTGGCTCTGGGGTCCCTTCCCACCCAAACCGTTCCAGGGTTCTATGACTCTCTTTGCCGTGCAAGCTGGGAGGAGCTTTGCAAGATGGAAGCAGCTGGAACCTTCCCTTGTGTAGTTCCTGCTGTAATGCAAGCATGTGGCATCTGGCATTCTGCATTTAAATATCTTTCTTAGCATCTTGAGGGTGGTACAAATGCAAAGCTCTGTGTGCAGAGTATTAAGAGCTCAAATTTTCCATGCTGCTCTGTCTGCCCTGGGAGATATCTGCTGGAACCTGGCCCCAAGTTAGGGGGGAAGTACTTTGCCTTTTCTCACGTTAAAATCAATGCTTGTGATTGTTTGGTTCAGAAACTGTAGCACTTCCTTCCGTGAAGAGGGGCATTGTAGTTTGGCAGTGCAGTTTAGTTTAGCTTGGCAAGGCTGTCACCATTGAAGCCAGTGTGGGGAGCCACAAACCTGGAAATTCTCTTACTCGCTGGTGGTGCAGCCTGCCTGGGCACAGTGGCTCCAAGCAGAGTCATTGCACACGTGGGCCTGCCCCATGGGCTCTGGGGTGTCAGATACTGCAGCCTGGATCTGCCACTTCATTCCTGTTTGTACAGTTAAAGTTTGTTTCTTTATGGGTTTCTCACCCTATTTCACTTCTTACTATGGATGTAGTAATTTTTGAGCATTTAGATGGATTTGTGGTTTTAAGTGTTAACTGGTGCATTGGAGCAGGCTGGATTTGGCTTGGAGCAAGCTGGTCTAGTGGGATGAAATGAGCTTTAAGGTCCCTCCCAACCCAAACCATTCTGAGATTAATTAATGCTTCTGCTGCTTTTCCCATGCAGTCCCAGAGGGTGTGTGCAGTACAGATCTCTTTCAGGAGCTGGTGCTGAGGCTCTGAGCCATGATGATCCAGTGAGGGAGTGTTTTCCTGGAGAATGATGAGACTTTTAAAACCCTGAAGTGGCTGTGAAAGCTCATGGAGAAACTGACAAAGTGTAACAAACTCAGAAATTTACTGTGGCAGTGTGGCACATGTCACCAGCCCGTCTGTGGCATGGTGAGGTGGCATTAGGCTGTCTCAGCATTTCAGTGCTGCCTCCCCTCCTTTTTAGCCTCTTCTTTCAACAACAAGTTGGTATTGTTGTGGAAAGGGGCAGAAGAGCCTGGGGAAAAGAGGGGATTGTGAGTTTGTGTGGGGCTATGCAGGAAGGTGAAAGTGATGAGCATTAGTCATGTCAAGAACCCAGCGTGCTGAGGGAGTGAGCAGTGCTCTAATTCTGGGGGCTCATGAAGGGTTTCTTGCACTGGGGAACAAAAGACCACAAACATCAGCTTTAGGTGGCGGAGCTGATATTTGATGTTGAAGCATGTTTGCATAAAATATGGATTGTTTTGCAACAATGGTAATCTCAATTCCATGTAAAAATGGTGTGTTTTCAATATTTGTGTATTGTGGAATAGCTTGCAGGTATTGTACAAGGAAATACACGAGCAAGGATGTGGAGCTGCATTTGGAATAATGTTCAAAATGGTGTGTTTCCTTTTTCCAGACTGTTCCCTTTGTATCCGCAAGTCTTTGTCCTACAAAACCCAGTGTCCAACGTGCTGTGTGGTAAGCGTGGTTTTGGTTTGGTTTTTTCCCCTCAGTTTGTTTTTTATCTTTTGGCAAATCTCAGGAGCTTTTCCCTTTGGACCACACCAAATAATCGATTCTGATTGCATGGGCAAAGTGTGGTGCTCTTGCATCTGGAATTCTCCTGTTCCAGAGGTGCTCCTCTCAGTGCAGGCAGAAGGGAAGGGCTTGGCTCAGGGCTGTGTGTACAGTCTGTCACAAAACATTTAATGGTAATTTGTTAACATACTCCATCATTTAAGCCAACAGTCCTGAAACATAAGCGCTGTATTTTTTGTGAGTTGCTCCATTTAATCTCAAAAATTAAAAAATAAAAGCTTTGTTTAAAAGAAGAGCAGAGAGAATTGCAATGAGGTAAAAATCAGGAATTGTTTAAAAATAATGAATTGAATGCACAAAGGCATCTCATAATTAATATTTTCATTCCGTAATCAGAAGAATAACATTTCCCTTCATCAGTTTTCATGCTTTGTTGCTTAAGGTTCTCACCACCTTCAGAGGATAGTTTGGTTTTCAAAATTATTAGACCTGTGCTGCAGTAAACTGTTGTGGGAGCCTGGGCACACTGGGCTTTGTTTCTTTAGCTTTATGCTTTGTTTTTACCTGTTACCTTAATATCCCAGTCTGAAGTTCTCAGGCAGTTATTTTAATGAGATATTTTTGGGGAAGAAGTGTTTACCCTTTAAGCATCTTAATTCTGTAGCACTTTGGTGGGGGCAGTGGAGGCATGGAGCCAAGAAGCAAGTTATTGATCACTTGAACATTTGGTGGGCACTTGCTGCTTTCACTGCATTTGAATGTTTGTTTGTTTAGCTTTGTTTTGGTTTTTTTTTTTTGCTTTTTCTTTCTTTCTTTTACAGGCAGTCTCAGAATCTGACCTGAAAAACAACCGGATTTTGGATGATCTAGTGAAGAGCTTTAACTCTGCAAGGTATGGATGTAATTCTATAGCTGCTCTCTCTGTTTGGCAGCTGGCGAGGTGTGTCTGTGTGTGCCCAGCTCAGAGCCCTGAGGGGAGCAGTGTGAGAGCTGAGCAGATCAATTGTGGTGTCACAGAAGCCTTGTCAGGATCAATGTTCACGCTTTGGGAAAATCCTGCAGTGTTCTGGCTGAAGGGTACTGCACACTCGTGGAGGTTTTACAGGTTTATTTGGGTCTGCTTCTGGCTAGCTGCTCTGCAAGTTACAGTCCCTGCCAACGGGTAGGAAATCAACAGATGTGTCAGGATTCTCTGGGGAAATAGTGGCAGTAAAGATTTTCTTCAGGATCCTTCCTATTGTGCAGGGGAGATTCTGAATAGAAGGATTTTGTCCAGAGGTTGTGGTCACCTTGCAAGAGCATTCTTTTGGTGAAGTCACTGGCTAGAAAAAATGTAGGTATTGAAAGACTAAAAATGTGAGTTTTCTTTGGTAAGGAAAGTAAGTAATGGAGTGCCGTGCTTTCAGCTTGATTTCATAGCTACTTTTCAGTTTGTTTGAAATTAATTTTTGAGCTTCATGTCCCTTTATAAGACAGGAACAACAGAATAAATATGACCTGGTAAAATATCACAACAGTATCGCAACATGTATCAGAGATGATACATCATAGATACATGAAATTCCTGGTATGATCTGTTTTATTTTGATGAGAAGCTACTCAGTGATTTGCTGGGAATTCTGTGGGTGTTCCTGTCTCTGTACAAGACAAATGCACTTTCATCTTTTCCTCTGAAATTAACTTGGAGCTGGGAGTCAATGAGACTCTTGGCTTTGCAAGTGACAAGAAGCATAGTTCAGCTGATGGCTTTGTTTCATGAGAGAATTTTTCTCTGATGAAGATCATAGAATGTAGATAGATCTAATCTCCTATATGACCACTTCTAGATTTAATTGATTTATTTGAGTAATTTAAATCCTACAGTTCTCCTGTTTCAGCTTGAATTCTGGTGCTCCCTAGTGATAAATGGATTACTATTTTTTTGTTAATGTCTAATTTTTGTGGGGAACAAGTAGTGCTGACTTGGATCCATTATGATATTGAATCTTAAATGTTAATTTTTTTTGGGACTGCTTTAATGGATCAGTATAAATCTTACCAGTGAGAGTGGTTCAATAACCTTTCCTTTTGTGACTTGGAGTTCAATCAGTTTCTCACATGAAGCTGATCGGTGGGGCTGGGTGGGAGAGGCTCCCTGCTGAATCTGTGATGGGACAGACCCTGGGGCAGTGTGGGCAGTGCTCGGTGTGGTGCCCAGGGCTTGGCACCAGGGCTGCAGGTGCCCTGAGCTGAGGGGACACTGCTTGTCTGGAGATGCCACAGGGCACGAGCATCATTCAGTCAGAGCAGCGCTGCTCTCTGTCCTGCTGGTGTTGGAACAGGACAGGTCTGTCCCCCCCTTCTTCTCCATCTGCTTTGTCTCCCCTTGGCTGTCCCCAAAAACAAATCCACAGTCCAGGGGTTGAGGGGCTCAGCATGTTTGAAAGATCAAGTATGTTCTAACTTGACTTTGAGCCTTGCCTAGTTTGATGTTTATGAAAATTAGGCCTTAAATCTTCTCAGCGTTTCACAAAGTGCAAACCCATTTCTTAAGTCAGGCCTGGAGGGGAAGAAAATGGTAATGTTGGTGGCACTTAGCAGAGTGAAAGCTGTGCTCCAAGGTCAGAGTGTGCAGGGAGTGGGAATGGGAATCATTGCAGGCAGACCAAGCTCTGATCCCGAGTGCTGATCCCGTTTGTGCTTTGCTCAGGATGAGGTGTGTGCACCCTGGATAGGGTGTTTGCACCCTGGATGGGGTGTTTGCACCCTGGATGGGGTGTTTGCAGGGAATGGGAATCATCCCAGCCAGACCAAGCTCTGATCCTGGTTGTGCTCTGCTCACCATTAGGTGTGTGCACCCTGGATGGGGTGTTTGCAGGGAATGGGAATCATCCCAGCCAGACTGAGCTCTGATCCCATTTGTGCTCTGCTCAGGATGAGGTGTGTGCTCCCTAGGTGGGATGTTTGCCCTCTACTAAAGAGATTATTTTGAGAAAATGTGTCAGTTTCTGCATCACCTTGTTAAATAGAAAAGTAGGAGTGTTTGCTGAAAAGAATCTCTGGTTTTCTTCGTACATAGGGAAGAAAAATGTTTTTACTGTCAAGTTTATCTCTGTTTCCTAGGCAGGGTTACTCGACAGGTAGTGAGTCAGAGGAATAAACACATCGACTCTGGGTGCTGGAGAGAGCAGGTGCTGTCACTGCTGATACAGTGATTGAGCAGGAATGCGGGAGGAATTTCAAGGAGATACATTGCTTTTAGTGCAGTTGGGACTGTTCTGTGTGAGTTCTTCCTGGGAAGATTCACAGCTCTGTCTTTTCCTTGGAATTTATTTATGTGGAAGCCTTACATTCCCAACAACTCTGCTTCAGCAAGAGAGAGGTAAACAGACTGTAAAATGGGGACCAGGGGCCTGATGAAGGACACTTGGTTGTTGTGGGTGTCACAGATCTGAAGGAAAAAAGTGGGGAGCTGTTTATGCTGTTGTTGAAGCAGAGGGAGGATGTTTAGGAACCATCCATCTTTAGTTAAACAGGTGTTTTTTATCTCCCTGCCCTGACCCATCTCAGTGAGTGAGGAGGATGGGTCTGGCAGGAGGGTTTGGGTTTGGCTGTTCTGATTCCTGCTTGATTCATCTCTCAGCCTTCAGAGGGAAGGACGCTGCTCTGCTCATAAACTGAGCATTGTCAGCTGTGCTGCAGTTACTGCTTTGTGCCAGGGAGGTAAAATTCTGTCAGCTCAGAGCTCCTAGCAGTCTGTTAAGTTCTTGAGGGTATCACAGAAAATGCTGAGACCGTACACGATATGCAGAGATTGTTGAACAGGAGTTAGAACTGATGTTTGCTGTAGGATCAGCTCCCAGGTGAGCTGGCCAGGCTGGTGATGGCAGAGGCTGGACCCTTCCATCACTGTGTGCTTTCTCTGGGCTTGCTGGGTGATGGATGAGCTTCTGGTTGAGTCATGCTTGTCCGAATCTCTGCAATCACACCTGTCAGAGTTTCTGTGGTTAGTGAGAAATCTGAGTGCTTCACTCTGGTGCTGAGGGCAGGGGGCAGGTGACAGTGTTCTGTCAGAGAGCCCAGGGCTGTGCCAGCAGTGTCTGCTGTGCCCTGGCTCTCCTGTCCCTGGGTATGGGACTGGGAGATGTCATCACCCAGCTGCTCATGGACCCAAAAAAACCACATTGTGGGAGAAGCCAGTGTGGGACTGCTCCCTCCTCTTGTGCCCTCAGTGCTGGCATTTCCACAGCCAGAAGAGAGCGTGTGCTGGCAAAGAGGATTCCAGGTTCCTCACATGTGCAGGGCTGTGTGCTAGCTGTGTGCTTTCCCCGGTGCTCACCCGTGCAGGGCTGTGTGCTAGCTGTGTGCTTTCCCTGGTGCTCACATGTGCTAGCTGTGTGCTAGCTGTGTGCTTTCCCTGGTGCTCACACATGCAGGGCCGTGTGCCAGCCGTGTGCTAGCCGTGTGCTAGCCGTGTGCTAGCTGTGTGCTCTCCCCGGTGCTCACACGTGCAGGGCCGTGTGCTAGCCGTGTGCTAGCCGTGTGCCAGCTGTGTGCCAGCTGTGTGCTCTCCCCGGTGCTCACACGTGCAGGGCTGTGTGCTAGCCATGTGCTAACCGTGTGCTAGCTGTGTGCCAGCTGTGTGCTCTCCCCGGTGCTCCAGGCAGCAGCTGCTGCGGTTGGTGTTGGAAGCGCCCCCGGCCCCATCGCCCCCGGCCCGCGGCCCCCAGAGCCCTGGTTCTGTGCCAGGGGCCGAGGAGGGCCCAGCCACTGACAGCCCCTCGAGCAAGGACAAGGTCTGCACCTCCACTGGCCACAAGAGCTGCAAAACCGAGGAGCACCATGACCTGCACAGCACCTCTGCAGAGCTCGGTGGTGAGGACAGCAAAGTGATTGCACAAGAGATTCCTGGCTGCACCCAAAGCCATGAAAAGCCTTCTACATCTGTGCTCAAAGGAGACAAGAAAGGTGAGGTGTTTGGTTTCTGCTCTCTCCCCCTCGTGTGGCTGCTGTGTGTGTTAGAGAACCCTCAGCACATGGCACTCATTTCATTTCTCCTGTGGTTCTGCTCTGTGCTGTGTGGGACAGCTCTGCTCCAAAAGCTTGAGCTGCTGCCAAGGAGTTAAATGGAATTCAGTGCTTATGGATTCCTTTGCTTTGAGTAACAACACAGTAAAACAATAGTTGTGCAACAGTCTTAGTAAAAATGAAGTAATTTCTCTTCTCCTTCCCCCTAATGACTAGACAGACACTGGCATTTATTCTGCTCTTGTATCCTTGAGCAGGTTATTTTATAATGTGTTTGTTATTTGAGGGGTGAGCCTGAGCTCAAAATGAGCATGGCAGCAGTTCTGTTAATGTTTTTGTTTCCACACTCTCCAAAAGAGTCATCTGCTTTATTCTTTGTAGTTCTAGAGAGTTAAAGTGAATTTACTTTGAAGCATGGAAAAGCTCATTTATACCAATCAACCACAATAAAATGGCAGAATCCTCTCGGTTCTGATGTGCTGGCAGCCATCCTATTGACCTAGCTAAAAGCCTAAATTAAAACAAAACAGCATGTAGGAGTACACCCCTGGTTCTTATTAGTTCAAATTTAGCTGTTGTTTTGTGTAATGATTTATTCATCTGGAACTCTGAAGTTCATGTGTATTCATTAGCTGGATGGATCCTGCTGAAGGAGGTACCACAGCCAGGAAACCTGTCGTGGTTTTACATCAGACCTGCTTGTGTTGATGAGTTAAAACCCACGTGAAATTTTACTGCTTGTTTATTTTTGAGCAACTAAAACTTTCACTAGCTTCCCATTCTATGATCTTTTTGAACCTTTGAGCACGCACCACATGGAAATTATTTCCACAAATGCCAAGTAGTTGGTCAGGCAGTATTTGTGAAACACCTGCAGTGAGAGGGTTTAGTGTTATTTGTTCCTGTTCTGAGAACTCAAATATAACTTTGAGTACAGTAACAGCTCAGGACTGGTGTGCTTTGTTCATGTCCCAACTGTTAGTTTTGTTTTAGAGGAGAGCATTCCCTCTTTGCTGTTACATCCACACTAGTAAATACCTTCTCCCTTGCTTTCAGTGGAATGTCCTGTTTGTGACGTTGCTATTCTGGAGCAATATATAAACAAACATCTGGACAGCTGCTTGACCAGAGGGGAGAAGAAGGACAGCCTGCGAAGGTGAGGAGCAGCTCTGAGGGCTCCAAATGTGTGGGGCTGGTTTGAGCACTGCTGTGTGCTGCTGGGGTGTCACAGTGGTGCTCTGTGTTTGTTCCTGCCTCCCCTGCTCTGTGCAGCACTCTGGAATCACTGTGGGGATTGTCCCCCCTTGAGAAAGGGTGTGGATTGCCAGCTCAATTACTCCTTGGCTTTTAGTGGCAAGAAAACAGTGGCCAACGCTTTAAGAAATCCATCACAGGGAGAGCTCAGTCTGTGTGTTGTTCTTGTCACCTTTCTGCTCCCTGGCATTAAAATTCCCTTCAGATAACACTGATTCCCATTTTTCATTTGGTGAAGGAATTGCTTCCTTCGGTTCAGGTGTGCCAAGAGACATTTTCTTCAATAGCTGTCAAGTTAAAGAATAAAAATTGCACCTTTCTTTCCTCTCTGTGGGGCCGTTGAGGTTTCCTGAAGATCTCCATTTCCATAAGATTAATGCATTCCTTTGGCTTTGTGCCCCTGCCCCAGCATTGGTCATGGTCACCACATTCACATCACAAGTGGAGTTTCAGTTTGTTTTACTTACAGCAGAAATTTAGGCTGTTGTTATTTCTGACTGATCAGACTGAAGGACTGGGAGGATTTGTACTTCAATGCTTGTTTTCCCAATTCCCCTGAAACTTGAATTAGAAGATAATTTTATGTTAAAGCTCTTGTTTTGTCCAGTCCTGCTTAGAGTGCAGTCTGTAAGCTAAAGGACTTTCAAAATGAAAAAAACGGTAAATGAGCATTGAAATCTGATGTTACATTTAATTTCCATTTGGAGTGGTTTAGTGCTTTCTCTGTTCTTAATCCATCTTGTGTTTACCAGCCATGCTACAGGGCTGGATGAGAGTAAATGAATTATTGACAGTTTTTGTGTAAGTCTTTTTTTTTTAACCTTGAAATTTTCAATGTGATAAGTTGAAAGTGCTGAATAGTTTTCAAATAAATCTATCATTTTCGCAGTGGAAAGCTGTTAACTGCTCTCTAATCCACAGTAATGCAGCTGAGCTTTATTTTGCTGCATAAAGAAAAATGTCTAATTAAATGCTGTTCCTCTGTGAATTACTGCAGTTGCAGAAGATGAGTAAGGCTGCAGATGGGTTTTGGCCCCTTTGTTTCTCCTGGTTTGAGAATATCTCACCAGG
Source organism: Ammodramus savannarum pratensis (assembly GCA_020466415.1). NCBI lineage: Eukaryota > Metazoa > Chordata > Aves > Passeriformes > Passerellidae > Ammodramus > Ammodramus savannarum. The sequence goes on from JAHXMQ010003857.1 coordinate 498,167, forward strand.
AGGTGCAGGGCAGCCTGAGCTCATTTGACAGGAGGAAATGTTCTGCTAATTTTAGGTGACAAAAGTTGTGCTAGGACTTGAATTTTCTCTGGCAGTTTCCTGTAATTAAGATGTTTTCCCCAGCTGTGCCAGGAGTGTTGAGTCCTGACAGAAAGCAGTGGAAAGCAGTTAATTTTGGATTTAGATGTTATTCCTCTGGGAGCACTGTTACTTGTCTTTAATGTCTCTGTATCACCAAACTACCCTTCTGTTGGCTGGCAACTGCTGCCTTCAGGTACATGACTATTTTTCTCAAAGATATTTTTCCAGAAAGCTGAAAAATCTTCTCATTTGAGTTTTGGCTTGATGTTTTAATGCTTTTAATATTCCTCCAGCTGATTCAAGTCAGCCATGGCCAGCACTGGGGTGGAAAACCCAATGTGTATGTTCTTTCATGTGCACGTTATCCTGAGTGGGTGAAGCACCCTTAAGTAATTGTAAATAGCTTGATTTTCCCAGGAGTATTAATTAAAAAGTGTCTCTTGTGTTGCTGTGGCAGTTCTGACCAGAAAAGGAAGCTGATGTCCAAAGTTGTGTATAACCTGCTGTCGGACCGGGATCTGAGGAAGAAGCTCAAGGAGCACGGGCTGTCCACCTCTGGGAGCCGCCAGCAGCTCATCAAGAGGCACCAGGAGTTTGTGCACATGTACAACGCCCAGTGTGATTCCCTGAACCCCAAACCTGGTGAGTGACAGCCTGCAGGGAGGTTGCTGCCATCCCACACCATCAGTCTGCATCTCCCTTCTGCTGGCTCGG
>JAHXMQ010003857.1:499061-511409 GCA_020466415.1 Ammodramus savannarum pratensis
CTGTGCACAAAGGGTGAATTATTACAGCCACACTTAGGATGCAGACGTGCGTTTTGGGTGGTGGCAGGGAGCCTGAGGTTGCTGTGGAACACCAATGGCTGAGCTGCTGAGGAAGCCCAGGTGCCAAATTCCTGGAGTGTGCTTAAACCAGTTTGGAGCAGGTTTTATTCTTTCACAGCTTAATGAGCTTTTGTGCTGCCTGCTTCACTGTGTGGTGAAGTGTTTGTTTTAATAACTGCCCACAGCTGCTTGGCAGTTCTGTGGAGATGATGAAATGCAGAAAGAGATTCGTAGAAGTAAATGTCAAAGTAAACTGTGCAGGCTTCTGCATAGCTGTGGCTCCAGTTAAATGTTAGTTATGTTGTTTATAGGCTTTGGATGTGTCTGACAATTGGTGAAGTTGGTTGTAATTCCTCTGTGAGCTTTCCCCTTGAGTCTGCACATGGTTCTGTTGCCCTGGAAGGTGGTTTGGGGGACCAAGTAACATAACCAGTAGATGCAGTTACTGTGTCTTCCGTTGAAACATCCAATATAAAATGAAAAATCTCTGAATGGCAGCCTGTGTGCCACAAGCACTGTTGTGTGCAGGAGGGAGGTTTGGTGGGATGTGGAAAGACAGCACGTTTGCCTGGGATTGGAGTCTGAGCTTTCCCTCTTGGAGGGCTAATGCTGTTTGTGTTTAAATTCAGGGTAGTTTCATCTGTGCTGTTACAGCTTTTTATTACCCAGCTCCCGTTTCAGTGATCCCTTTCTTGTATTTCCAAACAGTTGCAGAGGTTGTTAAAGAGCTGGAAAAGAATGAGAAGATTCGTGTTCAGCTGGAGTGTAATAAACCTGGTGAAAATGTAAGTGGCTGCTCCTGGTTCTCACAGAGGGGTGGCCAGCAGAAGCTGCAGAGGGCACTGGGGATGTCTGCCTATTGCTTTATTGTGGGAGTTCCCAGCTTGCATATTAGAATTCACATTCAGCATCCTGCAGTGAACCTGATTTTCTCACACCACACATCTGTCGTGGCAGTCCTGGGTGCACTGCTGAGCCTCATGCCCAAACCCTTTAAGTAGGAGCAATTTTTGACTGCAGTAAAAATTCTTGAGTTAAGTTCTCCTTGGCCATGCTGGAAGATTTTGACCCTGCATGGCAGTGTGGGGAATATTTTGCTTCCTAGAATTCTCCAGGATTTAGCTAGCAAATTCCATGCTTCCGTATCAGCAAGGGCGCCTGTTCTCTTCCCATGACATCTGATACTTTGGTGACTTGTGAAGCCTGTTTGTTGCACAGTGGTAGGAATATTTTATATTTATACAATATGCTGGGTGTTACATGGGCTGGCTTGGTCCTGGTGACTCGGTGGAAGCAGGGCAGGACACTGTGGACATGTTGTGCAAATGTGGATTAATGTGATGAGGTACTGAAAGCTGGGGGGGAAAACAAACAGTGCTTCTTCCAGTTTTAAGTCTGTAATTTCAAAGTCTGCAGCTTTAATATCTTTTTATTTATGTTAAAAACATTTGTGTGATTTCTGTAGAGCTTGACCTTCACAAAGGACCAGACAGAGGAAGAAATAGATGAGATCCACACTGAATATCGTAAGTAACATGCAAATTTCACCTCATTTTGCTTTTAAATCTGCCTTCTTTTCCTTTGAGCTGATATACACACACTGATTGCCTCCAAAGGCTTCTATGTTTATGCACTTTGTTCTTTCTTGGTGCTGCCATGTTTGCTGGCCATGGAAGCAGCAGAGCAGGGGGTGGGATGTGCAGTTGTGTGGCCACTGGAACCCTCTGCAGAAAGGCCTTCCTGCTCCTGGCTTCACGTTCTTGGCCTGTTGTACACATTTAGAACAGAATATATTAAATACTGTCCTAATTTTTCAAAGACAGGTATTTGATTGAGTTTAGATTGCTAAAAGGGCATGGCTACAAGGCTAATCACTTGGAGATCTTGATAGTCTCAAGCAGGTTAAATGAAAATTGAGAACTTAAAAAATAGGAAAAAGGGGGAAGATATGGTTTTAAAATTAATAAAAAATACTGACTAAAGAGGCAAATGGTAAATGGTCTCAGGTAATTATTTCCCATAATAAGGAAGAAATAAGCATGAAAAAAGAACTGTAGTTAAAATTCAAAACCAGTTTGTGATTAAAGAATTCTTATCAAATGCCATTATTTCACTGTAAAACAGATGGACTTTAAAGCTTTAAAAAGCTTTATTACACAATGAAGCTTTTTTTTTCTTTCTTATTTTACAGCATTTGCACCCCAGACCCTAATTCCCAGCTGAATGAATGAATAGACTCTGGTGTAAATTCCGAATAAAAACCCTCAAATATATTCTTGTTCTGCTTTTCCATATGAAAAAGCACACTGGGGCTGTGAACAGCCTTGGGGAAAGGCAGAACAAACTGTTTTGGAGAAAATGCTTTTTTCTGCTTCTTTGCATTTCCCCGGGCTCTTGGCAATTTGCACATTGCACTGTTGGCATTTTTTTGCTGTTTATGAAATAGCAATTAATACTTTGAGGATGGGAGCTCTGCCTGGCATTTAGAGCCACTGTCATTTCCTTCTGCCCCACAGGACTCAGGGACACCCTCAGCCCACTCTGCTTCTTTTGTGGTCTCTATTTAAAGAATTAAAAAGTCTACAGGAAAGGAGATACATTTGTGAAAAAAAAAAATTAGTTGCCTTTTCTGCTTATGAATCTTTTCATTTGCCATGTTCTTTGGAGGTTTGCTGCTTTGTCTTGTGTTTAAATGTTTGTCGTTCTGTCTGGGGCTGGTTGACGTTGCTGCAGTTTGGTGGGCAGTGCTTGGGGTGTCATTTCAGCACCACAGTGATTTACAGTGCAGCTGAGCACTGCTTGTGTGCCAGGACATTTCTTTTCAGAAAGCTTTGTAGTTCTGCCATGAGCCAGCACAACAAAAGATAGCGATGCTGGAAAAACTCAAGTGCCAGAGGAATTCCGTAATGAGAGTGCAGCAGCTCAGACACGACATCTGGGACAGAACTTGCTTTTTATTAACAGAATCTTTGGCCTTATGTGGTGTTTTCAGCTTCTCAGGGAAAGGGAGTCTGTGTCAAATCTGTTTCCTTCTGTGGGGCACAACTTGATGTTTTATAATGGGATACATCAAAGAAGGGTGCTCAGCCGTTGGAATGGGCTCCTCAGGGAGGTGGCACAGGGCTTGATGGGCCTTTCTGAGGAGCAGTTCCTGCTGAGGAGCAGTTCCAGTCCAGCCTGCTCCTCCTTTCTGAGGAGCAGTTCCTGCTGGTGTCCAGCCTGGCCCTGCCCAGCCCAGCCTGAGCCGTTCCCTCTCCTGTCCCTGTTCCCTGGGGCACACCTGGCTGTCCCCTCCTGGCTGTCCCCTCCTGGCTGTCCCCTCCTGGCTGTCCCCTCCTGGCCAGGCTGAGGGCACCCACAGCATCCTGCTGAGGGCACCAGGCATTGTCCCAGCCTCTCAGTAAAGCATTTGCACTACCAAGCTTAAACAATTCCATTGCTTTGGCTGAGCACCAGAGGAGTGCTTAAAACGTGATTGAAAGTGCAGAGAGTATTTGGATTATTAACTTACTTAAAGGCTCTGAGTCCCAGCAGTGTGATGGGCATGACACAGAGCCTGAAGTGCTCATCTGTGCTGTGCTGTGGGCAGCTCTGTAACAGCACAGACACAGATCTGGGTCCTTAATGGAATGTGGGACATATCACAGTGCTGCGTTGGTTTTCCTCTGCCGTAACAAAAACGCTTTTAATTCAGTTTTGGTGTCCATTTCTGTTCACATCCTTGCAGTGTTGGTGTTGGCCTTAGTCCTGTGGGGGTGCTCACTGATGCTCTGTACCTTTCAGGAAACAAACACAGAAGTGAATTCAAGTCCTTGGTGGATCAGGTAAATAAACGGTGGAAGAAAATGGGTGAGAGGAAAGCAGAAAGTGCTCAAAAGAAGGAGGAGGTTGCTGTCAAAGAGCTGCCAGCAGCTGCAGGTCAGTCACATTTTGTATTGTCCCCTCTTGGACCACACTAAGAAGTGCTGGATTCCCAAAGAAATGGTCTTTCATCTGTTGTTGTTCTTCTAGACCCTTCCAGCACAGCTCTGCAGAATAAAAAGAAATCAAGATAACAGTATAATATATGAATTTTATCCTTATTGTTTCCTGCAGACCTTGGAGCAGTGCATGATCCGTTCTGTGTGAAGGGTAAAAGTTAAAGGAATCTCAAAGATTCCTTATAAATAAATAAAAGATTTTAAGCTGTTCCTCTTCTATAGCAGAAGAAGAGGCAATGTGTTATTGGATAGTGGGGTCACAGCCTTGATTTCCAGCTCTGGAAGGGAGGGATGGATTTTGGGGTTTCTCCTGTGTGAGCTGTTCTGTGTGTGCTGCCCTGCAGGCTCTGAGAGGAGCAGATGTAAAACCATGGAGTGATCAGGTAGAAAATAACTTGAATCAGATGTATCATTCTGCATCATGTTCAGAATGTGGCAGCACCTCATTGGTTTCTGGCAAACCTGCACAATTTCCATTACACTTTGTTCTCTGAGCTTCCAATAATCCTTGGAATTTCAGTTTTATGCAAAACATCTGCAAAACTCAGATGACTGTTTATAAACAACTGAAAAAGCAAAAAGGTGATTTACAGGGGAGGGAACAGATGCCTAAGGCCTGTTTGCTCTTGGTTCCTTGTAACAGCAATTGCCTTTGTATTAAACTGGGAATTACAGCATGGGCAAGGAGGAAGGCACTAAGGGCCTGATGGTGAGCTGGTAGAGCCAAGGCTTTGTCTGCATTCCTTATCCACTTGCTTTGTGTTCTCATGGATGTGGTGGAATTGTGCAGAATTGAAAGAGATCTTTGGTTTGGTTGGGGTTTTGTTGGTTCGTTTATTTTAATTTCCTCCTCCATCTCTCCCATTGCCTCTCCTGTACTATTGGTTGATGTAATTTAACCTCACTCTGTTGTGGTGACATTTTAATCATCTGTTCCTGATTTACGTCATCTTGCTTTTCATCTTTAAGTTTAAAATATGTTTCCAAGTCTTTATAACTTTTAAACATGGGGCTGTGCTTTGTCTGAGGGGAAGGCGCCATAAGGATTTGATATATATTGGTGCTAAATAATTTGATTCAATAAATATTAACTGTGCTGAGCTGCATTATTGCACAGGCCTCTGCTATTTTTACCCTGCTAATTTCAGAGTTGTGTTTCATTAGTTGGACAACCGACTCACTGGGATCTGCTGGTTGTTTTCAGCAGACAAAAATATGCCCCTGATATTTAATTATGCCTGTTAGCAGGAGAGAAAGGGCAAGCTGAGCTGAATCCAGAGACTGTGAAGCCCCTCCACGCTGTAATTAAAGTTGTGCTTGGCCGTTTCTGTCCCAGCCATTGCTGGAGGGGCAGAGAAGTTGATGTGGTTGGAGCAGGAGCATTCACAGAACTGTTCATCTTTCCATTGAACGAAACACTTGACACAAAAACCAGCGGAAGGGTTTTCAGTTTTTGCCCGTTGTGTTGCCTAGAAATTATTTTTTCCCGTTGAAATGGAAATGTCAGTGCCCTGACCTTGTCTGAGCTGCATAAGGAAGTAAATCACAACTGAACATAAGCCTGTTAACTTGGTCTGTGGAACTCAAAGCTCAAGCTGTCTGATGCACAAGCAGCCAACAGCACTCATGAAGTGCTTGCTAATTTCTGAAATAAAGCTCCATCTTATGAAATGTGTAACACATCCTCACCCTTTATTTCTCTCCTTGTGTTTGAAATTCAACAGTGAAACATTTCTGGTTCTCAGGGAGTTCTTGGTTGGTTTCTTTTTTAAAATATACATGAAAAGAAATTTAACCTTTGAAGCTGTCAAAGTTTTGTAAAATAAGCATATGGGAGTGAGATGTTGGTATTTAAATGTTTATAACTTAATTTTTTCTTGAAAATCTTATCTCTAGGCTGCAGAATCCTAAACAATAGTATTTTGCATTATCATTCATTCTCATCTCTGTCGTTCCACTCGGTAGAACCTGGGGAAGAGGATCCCACAGCTGGAAAAGCCCAAGCACTCCAATCAGAAATTCCTGATGGCCAAAGAAATGAATCTCATGGCTCGAGGCAATGGCAGAGATCATCCTCTCCTGAGTTCTCCCTGTCCTCTGGCTCAACGTGCAGGTCAGTGGGGAGCCCTGTGCTGGGCAGAGCTGTGGCAGTGCCAGGGGCAGGGCTGGCACCCAGCTCACAGAGAGGGGCTGCCTGGGCTCACAGTTCCTGCTGCACCTGTCCTGGGCTTCCCTCCCTTCAGGAATGGAGCTAAAGCACACCTAGAAGCCACTTAATCCTTTGTAATGCCTTCACTTTATCACTGTCTCACCATGGGCTGGGGTTTTGTTAATTGTAGTGAAGTAAATCCAGCAGAAACCAAACAAGAATGATTTAGATGTTGATGGCTTTAGTAGTGTTGTGGTATTGTTTCAAGTAATGGGTTTCTGAGGCTTGTGTTTTTCTGATAACGAGAGGGTGTCCTTTGCCAAGAGTAAATGCTGTTCACATTGAAATGTCAAAACTGGAAATATATTTGGAATTCCGAATCTGCATGCTGTGTTCCTGCAAGGAGGGCACTTCTAAATGGAGGGCTGTTGTATTGATGAATTAAAACAAAATGAAAATGTTGAGTAGCATATAGAATGTAACAGAACAATCCCCAAGTTGGAGTTGAAGTGTTTGTTCTGGAGAAAGATGCTGCAAAGGAATCAGGGATTCTTCTGTTTTCTCCTTCATAAGGTTTGTCCCTTTTCAGTTTCATGTCAATACTTGCTAAGGGAGCAGTTGGTCAAGATTAGAAATTCATCCATTGTACACTAATCACTGATGAACTGATATTATTCAAAAGTCTGTGCTAAAATGAAGAAATGAGAATTTTACTCCTGCTGGAGAAAAGATGCAGGCCAGGCGTGGAGGCTGCAGCAGTGCCCCAAACATGCTTGTGCTCTAGGGAGATTGATGATCCCACCCAGAGAGCAAACTGTGTGTTTCAGATAAGCACCCAAACACACCATGGTTTGAAAGGGTAATTTTTCAAAGCTCTGAAGTCACAGGGCTTCCACAGGACTGCAGTGCTCCATATGAATAGTCCTGTGGAATTCCTTGACTTTCTGGGACTGAAGCCAGGTTTTACTCAACTGCTTAAACAATAGAAAAATTAGAAAATAAATTAGGAGGAACAATAATAAGCCAGTTAATGAGCTATGTAAAGGAAATATTCCATTATAAGTGTTTTATATAATGGGGATAATACGCAGTTCTTTAAGCAAATTATTTTTTCTTAAAACTGTGCTCAACGCAAGTGTCGGTTCTTGATGACTGTGAGACCTGAACAGCAGACAAAGCCCAGCACTGGCCGTGTCTGAGATGCCAAAACACAGTCAGAATTCTGAAATCCTGGTGGGAAAGTGCTGTGTGCACAGCCTGTATAAATCCCTGTGCTTTTGGAATAGCCAGAGCCTGCAGTGTCTGCCAGGAGGGGTTCATGCCCAAGGAAGGGGCTCATTTGCAATAAATGGGGCTTTTTGGCAGTGAGTGCAGGAGCCATTGATCAGGATCCGAGCTCTGGGTCTAGCAGGTCACTTATCCTTGGATTTATGTGCTTTGCATAACATGGGCTGTAGTTCATCAGCAGAAGAGGTAGAAATGGGAGTGCACTGGAAGGCAGCAGCCCTCTGGAATGGGTGAGATGGGCTGGCAAAGCTGGCAGATGGAGAGCTTGGAAATGCTGTGTGAGCTCTGCCTCAGCCTGAGCTTGGAGGCAGCGCTGTCAGATGAGAGAAGTGTATGAAAATGTGTTGATCAGTGCAATAATAGCCTTTTATAGATCTTCAGGACTTTTTCACTTAATAAATCTTGCCCTGCTTTGGCTCGGCGATGATTTGTATCGCAGTGTTTGATCTGTGAGTTTTGGCCTCAGAGATGGCTTCATTGTGAAAGGATGATGGTTCTTTTCTGCTATGCTGTTGATTCATACTTTTCTTCCCCAAACTTTGAGCTGTAACAAATGGCAGGAGCTGTGAGGCCTGGTGGCATGTCCTGGGATGGTTGTCAGATAGGGCCAGCTGGTGGCCTTGGATGGTGGAAGCTCTCACATACAGGCTGTGCCCAGGAGGACATCAGTCCCTGGTCAGGAGCCCTGGGCTGGGGACACCTCTGAGCCCTGGAAGCAGGAGTTGTGGTAGGGAGTACTCCTGGTGCTTCAGCCACCACATCCCTCTGCTGCCGGACTCCTGAGGGAAGCACTTCAGGAAGATGCAGCAGATCTTTCCCTTTTCCCAAGGAACAGCTTCAGAGGTATCTTGGACTGCAGAGCAGGCCATGGAAAACTAAGGAAGCCTGGAGAGAGTCAAGGAAGACAGCAAGGTGGTGGAACCTGTGCAGGGTTTGGTACGGACAAGAGGCCTCTGTGGGGGCCTGGGCAAAGCCAAGGCTGGCAGGCCTCTCTAGAGACAGGAGCATGGATCCGTGGGCACATGGTCTGAAGAGGAGGTTCTGGAAAGCCAGAGACAGGAGCACAAAGCCATGGGCACATGGTCTGAAGAGGAGGTTCTGGAAGGCTGTGGAAGGTGCTGTGTTGCTCAGCTCACCTTGGACGTGGCACGGTGCCTGGCTGCTCATCCCGTTCCCTGCAGGGGGACAAGGTGCAGGCAGGATTGCAGGAGGGGAAAGCTGCTTGCTCTCACCCTGGGCATTCATTCACCTCCAAATGGCATTGGTGAAAGGAGATGGGCTGGAGCTCATCTCTTGTGCCAGCCCTGAGGGAGAGCATGGCTGGAGCCTGGGCCAGGGCACACGGATGGATGGGAGGGTGCTGGCTGCTCGTACGAGGCCGAGGAGGAACCTAATCTGCCTTAAAGTAAACCAATTCAAAGGGCTCTTTGCTCCTCTCAGTTTTAGAGCAAGGCATGTCATTCACACTTACATCAGCTTTTTTCTCTCTATTTTAGGGTGGTGTGTTTATCCTAAATGTAAGAGGGGGGGTGGTGGAAGTGAAACCCAACTGATGGTCAAGAAAGGAAGAGTTGACTCTTGGGTGACTGACTGTAGGGGATCAGGGGAACCAGTCCTGCAGGGATATGGAGTGGGACAATTGCCTGAATCACTGGAGATGCATTTTCCCAACATGGAGGCATGAATAAGTACAGGATCACCCTGCCACAGGGTGCTGGCTGCATCTTGAGCAGTTCACATGAGGAACTTTAATCGTTTTGGCTGTAAAAATGGACTCATCTGGAAATGATCTGTAAAATGGTGGGAGAGATTAGTGACCTTCACTTAAGGAAAGGACAGAAGACCTGTTGTGGGAATTTGTCTTGAATTTGGAGTCTGAATGAAGTCTGAAGGGGTGTTTTGCTGTGCCTGGATGCAATGTAGGTAGATACCTCTGAAGCATTGAAAAGGCAGAAAACACTGGAGAAATGAACAAAACAAAAATTCTAAATTCTGTGATCTCTTTGGCCTTTCTGAGCTAAAATTTATAGGAAAAAACCCTTCAGAATGAGGTGACTGTTTCTCTTATTTAATTCATAATCTTCAGTTTAAGGACTAATCATTTGATGCTAAGAAGAGGGAGGAGTTTTCTTCAGGGAAAGAAAAAGTTAATTTAAAACACAAATTCAGTTGGTGGTCAAAGTGGCTTTTGTTTAGTTGGCAGTGGTTTTTGATAATTTATTTTCAACTATGGCATATTTGAGGATATATTTTTTTAAATTTTCAAGCAGGTTTGTCCCCTGGCATGTGCCAGAAAGGTTCTGTGATTGCCTGAGCTCCCAAGCCAGCCTTGCTGGGGCTCAGTGACTGAGGTTGGTGTCGGGATGCAGAGAGCTGCTGCTTCACTGAGGGGCTGGCATGGAGCAGTGGGATGCTGGAAGGGATCCTGCAGCAAAGGGCTGTTCAGAGCTGCAAGTTCAGCTTTGCTCAGCTCCCGCAGCTCCTCAGCCTCTCACCACAATTAGCGCGGAGGAGTTAATTGGCTTCTCTGGGGACCCGCGGCTGTGGCGTCAAGGGCCCTGCACGGCTCCATGTGTAGGCCAAAGGTGGAGCTCGCTCCAGAACGTTTTGTACTTGGTTTTAAAAAAGTTTGGTGGGCCCAGACCATGGATTCCACATGCGAATTCTGAACGCACATTGCTGGTTTGAACGTTGGCCAGACTTCTTCAGTTTTATTGTTTTGCGGTGACAAACGCGGCGGGTGATAAATGCTGCAGTTTTCAAGGCAGGGAAGTACATCATGTTCAGGCCTCAAACCTGTTCTTTTTCTATTTTGGGGGACTAAAAGCACACAAATAGCCCTGTGTCCTCCCCAGTTCTTTTTTAAAATGCAACTGGAACATCAGAGTGGGGTTTGGAAATATGATGATAACTCATTCCCTGGGCATCCACTTCGTGCACCGAAAATGAGCTTTTGATGGGCTTCTAATTCTGAGAGTAAAAACAAGGTTGACTTTCAAAACGTTTCCCATCCATTTTTGGTATCTTTTTCCTTTTTATCTGTATGACTGAATGTGTGTGTGTTGGAGGTTACTCCAACCTGGTGTTGTTTGTCCAGCCAAATTCCTGTTGGTTCTGTAGTTATCGCCACAGTAACAGCTGAGGACTCTCACTTCACAGGGGAGACACAATGGCAAAGAGTGAAAAAATCCTGCTGTCTTACAGAAATTTTATGTCACACTGATTTATTTAAGAGAGACTTTAAGTACACTTTTCCCCCAAGATGTCTTGCAGATCCTCTCCAGAGAAACTTTGTGGTGCCTGAGAATACAGAGGTGGTGTAGCTACCACCTAACATACATAAACATAGAACTGTCTTGTGTGTTAATAGTGATAATGACACCCCAGGGATAACTAAAAATGAAGTGAGACAGAAGCTTCTGGGCTGTGCTGTAGGTTGGTGTTATTTCTCATTGCTGTTGGTGCTGGAGGGATTGGTCTCATCCAGGGGTTCTGCTCCATTGCTGAGTGAAGCCCTGCGTTGCTGAGGGTGTTGCTGAAATAATTTCCATCCATTTTATTTTTCCCTTTCAGCACCAATTCGGACATTCTGGCAGATACAGAAGGGTCTGAGACGTGTTCAGTGTCCTCTGACAGGTGAGTAGAAGAGGCAAGAGCTGAAGGCCTTGGGATGGGTTCGGGTCTGTAGCTTGCAGTTGGTGGAGTCCTGGAGAAGCAAATGCCTCAGGAAGGTCAGATTCTTGAAGAATCCCCACAGTTCTGATTTGGTCAGTGTACGTGGATCCTTGAAAAATGATCCCTGGCTCCTCCAAGAGTCCACAGATGCCCAATTGAATATCTTTATTCTAAGGGATATATAACTATATATTTTAATTAAAAAAAAAGAAGAGGAGACTGCTTTATTGTGGAAAATTAAATCTGATCTTCTATTACATTTGAAAATTCCATTGTTGACAGAGCTGTAGGTGAGGCTGACAAGTTGAACACACTGGAACTGAGCATCTCTTTTGATTTACTTCTGTTTGAGATTAGAAGAGCACTTGTTGGTTGTTAAATGCTCAATATCTGCAAGTGTGAATCATGCTTGTGTTTCCCATAGTAGAAGCCATGTGGAGGGGCTGGGGAGAGCTGGAGAAGGCCGTGGGTCCAGGAGGCCCCTCAGTGCTTTGGGAACCCCCCTGTGTTCAGTGCCAGCCCCAAACCCAGCTGGACCTGCCTGCAGATTCACACAGATCAGCCTGCCCATGCTGGGGCTCCCAGGGATGCAGGAGAGCCATTTCCATCTCTGAAACACAGCTTGTTCCTGCTCTATCTTAGTGTGTATCTGGTGGCAGGCAGCAGATGTGGATTGAGCATCTCTGAGTTGTCCATTGTTATTTTCAGTTGTGAATTCCCTCTTTAAGACAAATGAGTAGTCCCTGCAGGATGGATTCAGCCTAGCAGATGGTATAAAACAGAGTGCACTTAAAAGGAATGTTTAATTAGCAAAAGCTGTTGACAGATTAGTGGCATCTTTCATGTCAACACTATGTGGAATTTTAAGCTCCAAGGCTGAATGACGGAAATCAGCTGCTTCATTTACATACAGCTAGTTTAAGAATTTTTTATTTAAAATTAACTGTGGCTAAAAATAAAACAGTTGTTGAGTTTTCTGTGGAAAATACTTTGTCCATAAATGAGGAGAGCGCCTGGCAAGGCTGCAGGCCCCAAGCCCTCCTCTGGGGGTAACGTTGACCATGCTGCTTCCAGGTGGCTGTGCCCCAAACTGCCTTTTCTGATAGAACATCCCTATGGTTTTGTCAGTGCCAGGGGTTGTCCTCAGTTATGGACAAGGAATCTGGGAGGTTGCTGCTGTTCCTTGGGTTCCAAGCT
>JAHXMQ010003857.1:519703-531657 GCA_020466415.1 Ammodramus savannarum pratensis
GGGTCCCTGGGTGCCAGCGGCAATGGGGGCACGACTGCCCCCCATGAGCTGCACTGGGGGTGACTGGCCGGGCAGCAGGGATCCCCCTCAGGCGGCCACACACCCCAGAGCCTCTGTGAGCTGCACGGTATGATCCAGGGGCTGGTTTAAGCACTGGGACCCTCCACAGGAGGCTCCTGCTGCACACACATCGCAGGGAACACCTGCGGGACCCTGAGCTCGGGCTCAGAGCTGGCCCACGCACCTGTGAGGGCAAGAGCAGGGCTGTGAAACACCGCGGCTGTTCCGCCTTCCCCTCGGGGCAGGAGCTGCAGTCAGTGCTGGGAGCTGGGCACCCCCTCGTCCCATCCCTCCCGTGCTGGGTGTTGGCAGCAGAGCCCCCCGGCCCTGCACCCCTCCAGCAGGGCCTGGGGACAGGGGCCATCCCTGGGGGACACACCGGCACGTTCTGCACCCCTCGGGGTCTCCGGTGCTCCTGCCAGGAGGGGAACAATCACCCCCCAGACCTGCCCTGCAGCAAGCTCCCTGAAATTCAATTTGCCTCCTGCAGAGAGGAAGAGCTGAGTCAGCCCTGGCTGGATGTTTGCAAGTGGGTAGGAACACTGGGATGTATTTCAGGTCTTGTGCCTCTGCAATGAATTATTTTTTAGCATATACCTGAAATTAATTATTGGTGAAATATTAATGTTACTTGGAATTAATTATTAACTATTTTTTAGAATATACTTGAAATTAAAAGTAGTTGGAGCAGACGCCACAAGAGCAGGAATTACGCATCCATTGGCTAAAGGTGAATTTGGAAGGTTTATAGTCACATTTCTCCACTGGTCTACAAGCTGCCAGTGGGTTTTTGCAGAGGCACGAAGGGGCCAGAGCAGCCGTGCTCATCCTCGCTGCTGGTGTGTCCTCGGGGAGCAGAGGGGCTGAGGAGGTGAGCTGGAGCACGGGGAGCAGCACAAAGGCTCCATCATCCCCACCTCATGGCGGGCACGTCCCGCCTTGTCCTGGTGCCATGGCAGATGCCAGCGCCACCATCCCCGTGTCACCAGACGGTGCTGATCCAGCCTGCCAGGTGGGACAGTCGGTACTTGGTGCTCTGGGCACAGAGAGCAGCAGCCAGCACTTGATGTCCTGGCACCGCACTGCACCATCCCCTGCCACCGGGGATGCCAGGCTCGCTGGTGTGGGAATGTCCTCCCTGGCAGAGCCCTGTGTGGGGAGCGTTCACTCGGGGCAAAGAACGATCACTGGAGAGAGGTGAGGGCAGAGCACCGTGCAGAGGGCTCGGCCAGGGCCGGGCTGGCGCTCCCTTCCCGCTTCGGGCACCCCGAGGTGTGCGGGGCAGCTGCGGGGCAGCTCTGCCTCCTGAGCGGCTCAGGGAGCGCCGGAGCGAGCGGGGAAACGGAGCTCTGGGGAGAGAAACCGAGCCCCGAGGTTCTGAGAACGCAGCTCTGGGGGAGAAAAACTGAACCCCGAGGTTCTGAGAACGCAGCTCTGGGGAGAAAAAGCGAACCCCGAGGTTCTGAGAACGCAGCTCTGGGGAGAAAAACTGAACCCTGAGGTTCTGAGAACGCAGCTCTGGGGAGACAAACCGAACCCCGAGGCGCTGGAACTGAAAGTCGCCCCCTCACTCCCTCCCCTGCGGGCTCTCCTTTCCCTGATGTTCCCGCAGTCTCTCCTTTCCCGGGATTTCCTGCAGTCTCTCCTTTCCCTGTGTCCCTGCGGGCTCAGCCCTGCCGGGCAGGGCTCTCGGGGTGCCCGGGGCTCTGGCAGGGCCCGTGTGCCGTGCCCTGACACTGCCTCTGTCTCGCAGCCTCCCCGTTCATCATCGCCATGCTCCTGGCCAGCCTCAACAGCTGCTGCAACCCCTGGATCTACATGCTCTACACCGGGCACCTCTTCCACGACCTGATGCGCCGCTTCCTCTGCTGCTCCACGCGCTACCTGAAGTCGCGGCCGGCCTGCGAGCTGAGCAAGAGGAGCAACTCCTCGTCCTTCGTGCTCAGCTGCAGGGCCACGAGCCAGAGGAGCTTCGTGCAGCCGCCCACGACGTGAGGCCGCGGCCAGCCGGACCTTGAGCCTCTGCTGCGCTGCTCCGGTGCTTCCCTGGGGAGCCGGGCCGGACAGGAGGGGTCTGCACACAGGTGTAAATATGGTGTAAGCATGTACAGAGGCCTTATTTAACCGAGACGGGAGTGGGAGAGGAGTTCTGTGTCCAGCTTTCAGGGCTGCCTGGGATTAGACAGCAGGAACCTGTTCCTGAGCCCCAAACCCTGATTCGGTGCCTTGTGGATGGCACCAGGAGGGACAAAGGACGCGGTGCAGCTGGGGCAGGTGCGATGGAAGCACAGGGAGATGGGTGTCACTCCCCTGGTCGGTGACTGGGCACTGTCCCACCCTGCCTGCAGCAGGATCCTGCTCTGTGCTCTCAGCACAGGAGCCCTCGCTTCACTTGCAGCCTGTGGGGCAGAGGCAGCCCCGTCCCTGCAGCCCTGCAGCTCTGCAGCCCTGCACCATGCCAGCCCTGCAGCCCTGCACCATGCCAGCCTGCACCAGGCCTGCCTGCAGCTCTGAACCATGCCTGCCTGCACGATGCCAGCCCTGCAGCTCTGCAGCTCTGCACCAGGCCTGCCCTGCAGCCCTGCAACTCTGAACCATGCCAGCCTGCACGATGCCAGCCCTGCAGCCCTGCAGCATGCCAGCCCTGCAGCATGCCCCCTGCCTGGGGCACAGACAAGGGCATTCCTGGGGTCAGCAGGGACCAGCCTCGCAGGGACAGCACAGTGGCCCGGGTGTCCCCAGCCCAGCTCTGTGCCCTGTGCCCAGTGAGGCTGGGCAGGAGCCTGGGGCACGGCTGGGGCTGGGATCCAGCGCTGACCCTGGCAGAGGGTGCCCTGCAGCTCCTGCCCGGGGCTGTGCGGGGTCAGGCGGGCCCTGGCTCCCACAGGGACGCTCCTGCCGTGTCCCCGAGCCAGGCTCGGCCCCGGCTCACCGCAAGTCTCCCACCGCTCCGTGCCTGTGCTCGCTCCATGGCACAGGGCACGCTCACGGCATGGATTTTATTGTTAACTAATACTGTAAATAAAGTTTTCTGACTGCGGCTGGTGGAAGGCGGGAGGGAGGCGCGGGGGGAGCTGGGCAGAGGGATTGCAGGGGATGGGTGGGAAGCACCGAGAGCCCGCGGCCAGCCGTGCCCTCGCCAGCCGTGCCCGCACCAGCCGTGCCCTGCCCCACAGCCAGCCGTGCCCGCTCCAGCCGTGCCCGCACCAGCCGTGCCCTGCCCGCAGCGGGACCTGCCCCCAGCGGCACACAGCTGGCTGCGACACTGCCACTGCACGGGGACACGGCTGGGGCTCTCAAAGGGCGATGTAATCTGGCCTTTCGTGATGGGAATGAACATGAAAAATGCATTTAAATGTGTCCTTCATTTCTTCACTGTGGCCAGCAGGTCCATTTGCACCTTTGCTATCCTGAAATTCCTTTGATTTTTTTTGGTGGGAGCTCCAAGTGAGTTCTCAGCACATTTGCTGACTGGCTGAAATCCTCAGGACACCGTGGAGCATTTTCTTCCCACGTTCACCTTCCTTCTCCTTGAGAGCCACACAGTCCTGCAGCAAACAGGGAAGGAGTGGTGTCCCTTTCTGGAGAGTCCGAGCTGCATCCCCATGCCGGGGAGGAACAACAAGTAGTATAAGCCCATTATGGAATTGATTTAAATTATTTTTATTCTCACAAAAAATGAAGGGTTTTTTGAGACTTTCCCCCACCTCCCTATAATTACCTAATTTTTTTTTTTTTAATCACTCCATCCTCCTTGGGCCCTGATGTTGCTGGAGCTTGGGTACCACATTGCTATGGAATAATAGCAGTACACAATCCCAAGCCCTTGGAAGAGCTCCAGCAGAAAGCCTGGCTCTTTCTCGTCCTTGGCGTGGCACTAGAGGAGTCTTTGGCTCCAAGTCTTTGTTGGAATCCAAGGGGAAGGCACACATGGAGACAATTGAGAGCAGCCTCTGAACAAGGAGACCTCCTGGGCCCTGGTTCAGCAAAGCACTTAAGGCTGGAGCCAAAAGAGCCTTCAAGGGCCTCAAAGTGAAAGTGCAGCTCCGTGGAAGAGGGACAGAGCAGTTAATTGACAGTACAGGGGAGGAAACAGCTCTGAGCTGCACCTCTCACCCCTGGCTCCTCTCTCCCTGTGGCCGGAGCAGCAGGGTCCTGGCAGAGGCTCCCTCCTCTGCTCTCCCTGTCCATCGGGGTGGAGGGACAGCATGGCCTGTGTGGCTGGATGGGATTCACACCTCGTGTGGTTTGTGGGATGCACATCCCGTGTGGCTGGGTGGGATTCACACCCTGTGTGCCTGGATGGGATGCACACCCCTGTGGCTGGATGGGATGCACACCCCTGTGGCTGGATGGGATTCACACCCTGTGTGCCTCGATGGGATGCACACCTCCTGTGGCTGGAGCTGACTGAACGCCTGTCTCATGGAGATTGTCCTGAGAAGCCAAGCCAGGCTCTGCTCAGAGCCCAGCTTGTCTCTCAGTTGGGGTTCCCCAAGGCTCTGTGTCCCCCCTGGCCACGCTCAGGGCTGGCTCCCACCGTGCTGTCCTGCCCTGGACCCTGCCCACGGCACTTAACGATGCTCCATAATTAATTACATAATTGAGCATCAGAGTGCCAGGGGTGAGTTTGCAGCTGGCCCAGGATCAGCTCACGCTCTGGGAGCAGACACAACATGTCATGCATGGCCTGCTCTGGCTCTCACAGCTTGGCTGAAATGCAAGCAGGCATGAAAAGCGTTTGGTTTAGCTATTCTACCCCTAAAAGCTTTGAGCAGTGGTTTAATGCAGAAGCTCCCACCACAGCAATTGTTTGCCACAAACAATAACTCCTGTGGGGGACTTTCTGTCAGCACCAGCCCCAAGGGATGCAGGGCCAGGCAGGCTTTGGGCAGGGGCCAGCAGCAGCTCTGCAGCCCCAGAGCTCGCCCAGCACCTGAGGACAGACAGCACATGGACGGACAGGGCTGTGCCCAGGGCTGTGCTGCAGGAGGGGCTGCTGTCCCTGTCCCTCCCAGGAGCTCTGGGGGCCTGCAGGGCACAGGGACCTCTGGGCGGTTTCCTGGGCCACGATGGGCTCCCTTCTCCTGAGGCTTCTGGCTTTGGGTGGAGTAAGGAGCAGCCTGGCCTGCCTCCATGAGCAGAGAGCACTGCTGAGAACCAGCTCTGCTGCGGGGCCCTGCCACGGGTCCTGTGCCACAGGGTCCCTGTGCGGGTCCCTCAATGGGCAGAGGTGTCCATGTTCAGATCCCTCACTGGACAGGGGTGTCCATGTCTGGGCTCCTCACTGGACAGGGGTGTCCTTGGGCAGGTCCCTCACTGGACAGTGGTGTCCGTGTCTGGGTCCCTCACTGGACAGAGGTGTCCGTGTTCAGGTCCCTCTCTGGACAGGGGTGTCCGTGTCTGGGTCCCTCACTGGACAGGGGTGTCCATGTCTGGGCTCCTCACTGGACAGGGGTGTCCATGTTCAGATCCCTCACTGGACAGGGGTGTCCATGTTCAGATCCCTCACTAGACAGGGGTGTCCATGTGCAGGTTCCTCACTGGACAGGGGTGTCCGTGTCTGGGTCCCTCACTGCACTCTGTGTGCCCAAGGGCAGGCAGCCTGCACAGAGGGGGCTGTGTGAGGCTGTTGGGGCAGCTGCCAGGACCTAAGTCTCCTTCCGGACAGCCACTCGGACGTTGCTGCAGATCTTGGCGAGCGCCTCGAAGAGCGGGTCACAGAAGGTGTGGATGCACAGCGAGTAGATGCGGCTGACACACTGGATCTCGATCAGGTAGCTCTTGATGCAGGGCACCACGGCCCAGATGTGGCAGAAGGAGATGAGGGCGAAGAGGAAGCCCCAGAGCACGGCCAGGGGGATGCCCAGCAGGGCGGAGAGCAGCCGGTAGCACCAGTACTTGCTGACGGTGAAGGTGGTGTAGCTGCTTTTCCAGACGCCGTCAAAGCTGTAGGTGCCCACGGGCTCAGCTATCACATCCTCAAAATCCACCTGGGGGAGAGCAGAGCACACAGGGAGGTCTGGGGGTCAGCAAAGGCCCCGATGTGAGCACGAGGGGAGAGCAGATCCCAAATGGAGGGGCCTGGGAGAGCGGGGACAGTGCTGGGGTGGGTCCCTGCAGCCCTGCAGAGCTGGAGAGGGCTCAGGGCTCCCAGCACTGCCCAGCACTGCCCAGCCACAGCCATGGGCACAGGGGTGGCTCAGCCCATGCCTGGGGGACAGTCCCTGTGCCAGCCCTGCTCTGGGGAGTCAGGTGAGGCCAGGCAGGAGCCCCTGGAACAGGAGCTGTGCGTGGGAGTGTTGGCTGCACAGGCAGCCAGAGCCCATTCCTGCCCTTTTTTAGCATTCAGGGACGGGGCTGCCCACTCGGCAGGAAGGGGTTTGTGCTAATAAAGACCCAGCACCCTCTGGATTTATGGATTATTTATTTATACCCATAGGATGAGGTGCTCCGTGCTGTCTGTCCGTGTCCCTCCTGGGGAAGGGAGCTGGGGCTCAGCCCTGCCCTCGCCATTTGTGCAGGCACTGGGAGTGTCTCAGAGTGACACACACTCCCCAAAACTCCACGCAGAGATCCCCTTGGGGTGTAACTCACTGCCAGGGAATATATGAGCTGAGCTATTTGTCTTGAAAACCAGCCCGGCCTCCCCCGGCAGCTGACGTGTCTGTACATTCGTGTTAAATAACAATATCCATTCTGCTTTTGGAAGCACTTGGATCACAAAATCACTCTGTGTCATCTTTAATTTCCTGGAGTGAGCAGGGGGTGCTGACAGAAGTGTTGGCAATGAGGAGAAGCAGCCCTGAGAGCTGGCCCTGAGGTGCCATCAGCAGCCCCTAGGAAGCCCAGGTGTGCTGGGCACTGGCCCAGGTTAGTGTCCATTGCCTGACGAGCTCATCAGGGACCAATTGATGCAGGGAGCAGCGGGATATAAAAGCAGGGGCTCTGCTCCATTGCTCTTCCTGCTGCCACCACACTGGGAGTGGGCCTGGAGAGCAGTGGGGGCCCAGGCTGAGTCTGGATCCTGCTGGAGGTGCTTGGGGAGCAGCACGTGCAGGTACTGTTCCTTTATAGAACCCTTTGGGCTGGGAAAGCTCTCCTGAGGTCACCCAGTGAGCCATGCCCTGCTCTGGTGCCGTGCTTGGAGGGGGTTTGTGGCAGGCTCTGTGGGCAGTGCCACTTCTGTGACCTGATCCCAAACCCTGGCTGCTGCTCCGTGGTGCTCAGGTGTTTACCCTGGGCCAGGTGAGCCCTTCCTCTGGTGGGCACTGCAGCTCCTGCTGCCATGCCCTGGTGCAGGGATGGGACAGGGACAGAGCAGGGTGAGCTGTGCCCCTGCCCGGGCGGCCTCTGCCCTCCCTCCCCGGCCCTCCCGGGCTATTTTAAGGTGGAGGAATGCTGGGCTGGGCTCTGAGTGCTGGGCTCTGAGTGCTGGGCTCTGAATGCTGAGCTCTGAATGCTGGAGCAGCAGTGTGGCCACGGGAGTGGGTGAGCCTGGAAGGTCTCGTCAGGCTTTGGAGAGTCTGGAATGGGAAAGGCAAGGAGGGGCTGGGGAGAGGGGCTGGTGGGGCCCTGGCATGGCTGGGACAGAGCTGGCACTGTCACCCAGGAGTGGCTGCTGCTGCTCCCAGGCTGGGGAGCCCCAAAGCCCTGCCTGCCCTGGGGTGAGCGGGCTGAGGGCTCTGCTGGTCCCTCTGCTGGGGCTCCCCTGGCCCTGCACCTCTCCAGCCCCAGGCCAGGGCTGTGGGATGCACTGGCAGGCAGTGGCACGGGTGATGCTGAGGTGTCAGGAGCTGTCAGGGCAGGTGCCCAGCGATGGCTCTCACTGTCACAGCTCATCCCATTTGACCACACCATGGCTGCAGCTGTAATGGTGTTTTCATGCCCAAACTGAGGTTTGTGTTTCAGCAGTGCTGTCAAGGTCACAGCCTGTCACAAAGCCTGTGTGAGCAGCTCTGTGCCCTCCGTCCCTTCTGCTGTGACAGTCACAAACATGGTTTTAACAAAACCCTTCCACCTCCTCCTGTCGTCCTGTTCTCATTTGCGCTGGAATTATCTTTGCTAACAGAGACAAATTTTGTTTGCAGTTCTAAGGGAGTCTAGAGGAAGCCCAAGAGTTAGAATGGGAATTCCTCTTGGTCAGAAACAAGGGGAGAGAGCTGGGGGTGCTGCACCTGTGGGCTGCCCTGGGGAGAGCAATCTTCCACAAACATGCCAACACACCTCAAACAACAGGCACTGACACTGGGGTGCCTTCAAGGCCAGCAGCCTTTTCCCGATATCCCCTTAAACTGGCAATATTTAATTTCTGTGTTATTTTTGGCTGCCAGCTTGCTGGTGCAAAGGAAGGATCTCTATAAATTTTCAAGCCACAATGAAACTGGAGAGCCCATTCAAGGGGTGGGAAATGTGGCATTAACTGGAGCCAGGGCTGTCACCTCCCCGGCCCTGGGGACAGCTCTGGGGACAGCCCCATGGGGCACACGGACCAGGAGCACGGGCAGGGCTGAGTGCAGCCCAGCACACCCCGAGGGGTGACCCCAAACGCCGATTGCTGCGGCTGGGGCACGGCCCTACCTTCACCACGTCCTCGTTGATGTGCTTGGGGTCTCTGTTGACCAGGTCGATCTCCTTGGTGTGCTGGTCCTTGATGATGATCCGCTCCTCCAGCTCGCGGTGCTCCTCGGCCATGGCTGGGCGGGACTGGGCCGCGCTGGGGACAGGGACAGGGACAGGAGGCGCTGGCCCCGCCCGCAGCAGCTGCCCGTGCCCCTGGCACTGCTCCAGGCTAAAATTAATGTCCTGGCTGCCGAGGCCGCCCTGAAGTGTCCCTTAAAGGGGCTTTTCTGGGCCGGTCCCCGTGCTGCCACCTCAGGGGGATGGCATGTGTGTGGGCGGCTGGTGGCCTCTGAGCCAGGGCAGGGTGGGTGTGCAGCCCCCAGCCCAGCTGTGCTGGTGGGATCTTGTCCTTGTGTGGGAGAAACAATGCCCAAACTGGGGCAAAAGTCCTCAAAAGACTAGGAGAAGTAGTTGTTTGTGAATCTGTAAATGAAGCAGCTTGGGGAGGATTCAGGAATTGTGTCTGTAAATGTCCCCTGGAGATGCCACCCTGTCCTGGGCTGGCCACAGCTCCTCAGGGGCCCTTCAGAGCCCAGGACAAGGCCTGTGGTGCCAGCCTGGGTTCCTCAGCTTCCACCTTCTCACCCACAGAAACTCGAGGAAATCCAAGACCAACCCACAGAACCACAGTGGTTGGAATATCTCCTCCAGGGATACTTGGTTAATATTTACTTAACCTGGGCTGTACTTTGCTAATCCTCCTCAGTGTCTCTTGTGAGCTCCTGCCTTTCTGATCTGAGGATTTGTTTAATAGTGACGGTTTTGTGAAAAAAGCCCTTTACAAAAATGAGTAGCAAGGGGACTGGCAGCTCCCGGGGGAGGCCAGAGGTGCCCAGGCAGGTGCTGGGTGTGGAGGTGCCCCCGCAGAGCCCCGGGCATGGCTGGCACTGCAGGGCAGCGGTTGGGTGCCCCGGTGTCCCGGCTCGGTTCTGGTGTCCCTGCCCTGGTGTCCCTGCCCTGGTGTCCCTGCCCCAGTGTCCTGGCTCGGTTCTGGTGTCCCTGCCCCGGTGTCCCGGCTCAGTTGTGGTGCCCCTACCCAGGTGCCCGCAGCACTGGCAGGCAGTGTCTCCTCCCGCAGCCGGCAGAGGCACGGGGAAGTTCAGCACTGTAGCTGCTATAAATAAATGCATTTCCGAGTACTTCAGGCTGTGGACACAGTGTGAGAGCAGAGGGGCACACACACAGGGCAGGGGACACTGCTCAGCGCTGCTCTGCCCCGTCTGCTGCACAGATCTGCCCTCAGATGGATACCATGGGTGATTTTTCACTGAAATGCAAACCTTTCATTGCTGTAGATCTGCCCCACATGGATACCATGGGTGGTTTTTCACTGAAATGCAAACCTTTCGTTGTGAGAACATTTATTAAGAATCCTGGTGACACATTTCCCTGCAGGAGCAGGCAGTGAGCGCTGCCCCCAGCCTGAGCAGCCTCCTGGGTGCTCTCAGGGCAGCACATTGTCAGGGCTGGGCACATTGTAGGACTGGGCCTGGGGGCCTGGAAGCCTGCTAGAAGTCAGATAAATAACCTGCTGCTAGGACCCAGCAAGCAAAATGGATTTACTTTTCTTGAGCAGAGAAGAATAAAGCAGAAATAAAGCTCACTGAGATCAAAGCTCCTGTGGAAATGAGCAGCCCAGAACTGCAGTGAAGGAATAGTAAAGAATGAGAAATTGGGAGGGTGGCTCTCCTCCCTGTTAGCATCACTGAGGGCTGCAGCCTGGCCGGGTTTGTGCCAGAGCCCTGGGTGAAAGCCTTGCCTTGGGGCTCTTGTGCTCGGGTGGCCCCTCAGCCCTCCAGGACTGGTGGCACAGAGGCTGCTGAGGGCAGGGATGTGTTGGCATCAGCCCTGCAGAGGCAGCGGAAATCAGGGCTGGCAAATGGGAGTTTGAGCAGAAGCTCTGTCATGTTTAATATCAATTAAAATTAAATTTCAGAGAGGAAGTACAGAAGAAGGGTGATTTATCATTCCAGCTGTTGTCATAGTTTGTTTCTATACAAGGAGTGTTGCCCTTTAAAGCAGAGAGAAAGTCTATGAATATCAGATTCCTGCCCTTGTGATACACAACCACCCATCTCTGCATCCTGGTCTGGCTGTAAGAGCTGCAGAGGAGCTGGGGATCCTGCTGGGATGCTGGGGCTGGTGGTGCTGCCTCTCAGCAGGGATGAGCCCATGGGGCGGGCTCTGGGCTGTCCTTGTGCAAATCCTTCTTTATTTGCTCTTTTTTCTGAGTTCTTTATTTCCTCTGAAGCCCCACAGTGTAGGCCAGCTGTGACACCCCTTGAGGCTGCATTTCATCCCATGGCCCACGATCAACAGCTCTTCCTTTGGCTTCATCTGACCTCTGAGCATCTTTCTGCTCTGGGCCCCTTTCCAGCAGTGGGGTCTGACCAGCCCCAGCCCTGCCCTGGGTACTGCCAGGGCTGCCCTGGCCAAAACCTGCTCTGGGCAGCTCCTGGGGTGCTGCTGCTCCTCTGCTGAAGGCACAGGACAGCTCTGGAGAGGCCTCTTGCCGCTTGTGTTTGTGTCACCTCCTAATCTCAGCTCTTCTCTCTCACTGGCACTCTGAATTCCTCTGCATTTTCATTTTAAAATAGCCTCGCTTGGCTTTTCCTTATCAAGAGACAGTCTTGCCTTGATTTATCCCTTGACATAACCAGCGGGGTATTCTGAGATAATCAGAGTTAACCAGTTGTGCTGCTGGTTAGAGCAGGGCTCCCAGCCTGCCTCTGGCTGTGGTTCGTCCTGGGGGTGTTTGTTTTCTCCTGAGTCCAGAGAGGCAGCAGTCCAATGAAGCTTTCCCTGTCCCAGGTGCCAGGGGAATTGCCAGAGCCCAGCCATGGCTCAGGGAGGGCTCCCAGGGCACTGCCAGAGCCCAGCCATGGCTCAGGAAAGCTCCTACCCAGCTGCACTGGGCGTAGAGGGAAACCAGGTGGTAAAAAGTGTTCCACTGAGAAGGGAATGAGCACAAGCACAGGTTTAGGTCAGGAGGGAGGGAGCCTGTGTGCCCTGCCTGCCCCGTGTGCCCTGCCTGCCCTGCGGCTGAGATGCACAGAGGGGTTGGACATTCCTTGGCTGTGGCACGGCCAGCAGGCTCCCAATGCCTGCAAATACAATCCTTTCAAGCCCTGCAGCAGGATGAGTCTCCTAACAACCCAGCACAGAACACAGATCCTATTTCTAGCGCCGGGAGCTTTGCATGTGGAGCTTTCAGCTGCTCTTCCCCATCCTGTTGAGGTTCTGCTCCCTGTGGCACTGCCTGTCAAAGCTGA
>JAHXMQ010003857.1:557153-567229 GCA_020466415.1 Ammodramus savannarum pratensis
GGGATTCTCCATCCCATTCCCAGCCCCTCAGGGATTCTCCATTCCCATCCCAGCCCCTCAGGGCTCTCCTGCCCCAAGGAGCAGCAGCAGCAGCAGCCAGGAGGGGCTCAGAGAGGACAAACTGTTCCATCATGTGCAAGGTCAGCCATCCCAGCCATCTCCTGCCCGAGTCCCAGCGTTTAAAATTCCTTCAGCAGTGTGGGAGGCACGGCTGACCCGGGCCCGGGACGGCTCCACCAGGGACACTGAGGGATTATATTTAGCCTGCCTTTGATTTCATATTTTCTTTAATCCAAAATAAACATTATCACAAGTGAAAAGGCCTGTTGTGTCCTCTGAGCATCGGGAACAGAGCAAGGTCCTTCAGGACACAGCCTGGGTATAAAGGAGAGGGAGAAAATGCAGTGAGAGCGATGGGAGCGAGAATGGGTTGTAATTATGGGAGAAATCTGCATTTGACATTTCTCCCACTACATATCCAAGAGTTATAGGGTATAATGGACTTCCAGTGAATATCTATACCTTTTATTCCCTTATATTTCATCTCTGGCCTTTCACAAAGTGCATCATCACCATGTAATTCCACAGATATCTAAATATTTCTGCATTATTACAGGGAAAACCACAAGGCAATCACACTTTTACCTTCACTGGCTGTCTTCACCTCGACATTGAGCTTGCCAGCTAAATAATTACATTTCTTCTTATCTAACTTGTGGGAAAACAAATTTAATAACAGAAATACAGTCAGAAAGACGAATACTTAGGGGAGAATAATTTTCAGACTTAAACTTCACAAGCTCAATAGATTATTCTGGACACTGGATAATTGCTGTGCATGTCTTTATCGCAAAAGTGCCCGGACATTCTAATTAATCCAAATTACTTTCTAAGGGCCATGTTATTGGACTCATGCAGGACCAGCCAGATATAGAAATAGTGTTATTTTTATAAAGGTTTCTAACAGCTCAGCCCTGCAGCACCCTGATGGAAACCAGCCCAGAGCAGCTCCTTGCCCTGCCTGGGGCAGCACAGGAGCCTGCAGGGAAAGCTGCCCTAAAAATAGGGGCTGCCTTAGAAATACAAACAGTGTCCAGTGCTGATTCCATCAACAGATCCACCCCAGCCCACAGCCTGTGTCTGTGACAAAACTGATCCTAAAGCACAGCAACAGAGAAAACTGATCCCAAACCACAGCAACAGAGAAAACTGATCCTAAACCAGAGCAACAAACACAAACCTGATCCTAAACCACACCAACAGAGAAAACTGATCTTAAACCACACAAACAAACACAAACCTGATCCCAAACCACACAAACAAACACAAACCTGATCCCAAACCACACCAACAGAGAAAACTGATCCTAAACCAGAGCAAACACAAAACTGATCCCAAACCACACCAATAAACACAAAACTGATCCCAAACCACACCAACAGAGAAAACTGAACCCAAACCACACCAACATATACAAAACTGATCCTAAACCACACCAACAAACACAAACCTGAACCTAAACCACACCAACAGAGAAAACTGATCCAAACCACACAAACAAGCACAAAACTGACCCTAAACCACACCAACAAGCACAAAATTGATCCTAAAGCACACCAACAAACAAACCTGATCCTAAACCACCCCAAAAAACCAAACTGACCCTAAACCACACCAACACACACAAACCTGATCCTAAACCACACCACAGCCACTTCCCTGACCAAACCAACCTTTCCCATCTCCACCCGCCTTGCTCTTATTTTTGCAGTGTTATTTCACCATTAACTCCATTTCCAGTCATTATAAAGGTTCACAGTTCTCCACCGAGTGTCCTTTGGCAGTTCCACGTGTCAGATTTGGTTTAATTGCTGTCAGTGCTCAATAAATGGGATTGTAGCCCAGTAACTGTCCATCCAATAAACACCTGGGCCTGGAGCACCCCTCAAGCAAAGCAGGTGTGCTCTGTGTTCTCTCCTGAGAGCAGAACTGTCAGAGAAGACCTGACCTGTTCTACCTGCCCTGGTGCTCAGAGCTGGCCTCATTTATGGCTTGGAACAAAACCAGCACAAAATAAAGAACAGATAAAGCCACATGCACTCAGGCTCTAAAATACATTCAAACCAAACTTGATGGATTCTCCCTGCAATTCCTTCAGCAGAATAAAAAAAAAAATAAAATCCAGGTGCTCTGGAAATGTGAATGGTACCTGGAGGAGCCTCCCACCAAAGCTGGGAGCAGCTTTGTCTGCAGCAGCCTGAGGAGCTGGGCTCTGTGACACTGGATGGGCCCCAGGCAGCACCTAAAATTGGCTTCAAGCTCTGAGACATCAAAGAAAGGGCTCTTGGATTTCCCTGCCCTTCCTTCCCATGACTCCTGTTACACACAGGCAAAGATATTATAACATAAAGGCCTTGTAAAACCAGGCCTTGCTCTGCTGAATTACCAACAGGCTTGGAAGTTCCCATAAGGGAAAAATTAGTAGAATGCAAAACAGCTAACATAACAAATTATTCTTGTAGAGATAAACAGTCTACAGCTGCAAAAACAAGAAATCTGTTCCATAAGAATCAGTGAAGAAAATACATCAACACATCTAGAGAGAGAAAATTTGATAGATACGTTCAAAAGTCTTTCCTAAGCAAGGGACTGAGTTTCACTGTACTGCTGACCAGTTGGGTTAAACACAGTGCCTTCTGATATTTCCTAGAGATGTGAACCTTGGGAATAAAGAATTGGCTTTTCTGCATGAAAAAAGTGAATGAATGCCCAGGATTTCCCTGCTGTTCCTTCCCTGTCCCAGTGCCCAGGATTTTCCTGCCTGTCCCAGTGCCCAGGATTTATTTCCCTGCCCTTCTTTCCATGCCTCAATGCCCAGGATTTCCCTGCTGCTCCTTCCCTGTCCCTGTGCCCAGGGTTTCCCTGCCCTTCCCTCCCTGCCTGTCCCCGTGCCCAGGATTTGTTTCCCTGCCCTCTTTCCATGCCCCAGTGCCCAGGATTTCCCTGGCAGCTCCGAGCAGGCTCTCCAGCTGATCCCTGCACAGGGCAGCTTTGGGAAGATGAAAGCGATCCCTGTGACCCTGGCAAGCCCTGAGGATGAAAGGTGCAGAGCCATTTCTGGAAAGCACCGAGCGTTTCAGGATGCTCTGTGAAAAGGCTGCTGGTGCTGGCAGTGCCCAGGATTGCCGAGGGATGGATCCTGCGAGGTGCTGAACAAGCACAAGGAGGATGGAGCAGAGCCAGCAGAGGCTGCAGGGAGCCTCAGCAGCGCCGGGAGGGCAGGAAGGGATGGGATGGGATGGGAATGGGGATGGGGATGGAACTGCTGGGATGGGAATGGGGATGGGAATGGGCAGGGAGCAGCTGGGATAGGATAGGATGGGAATAGGATGTCCTCTGTCAGCCCCTGACCAGCAGGGCCATCCCAGCCAAGCTCCACCACCCCATTGCTCCCGCTGGAGCTCCCTGCTAGAACAAATTGGCCTTTCCAGCCCCGTTCCTCAAACCGGGAGAGGACAGGAACAGGAGAAGGGGGATGGAGAATGGAAATACGTGGTGAATCCAAAGGAAAGCAGCAGCCCCAGGAATGCCAAACGCCGCTGTTGCTTTCCCAGGCAATCCGGGCTGTCTCATTTCCCTGTGCTCAGCTGGAATCAGCCCCGAGTGACAAACGAAACACCAGACATTGCTCCAAAGGCTCCTGCACCTCCTGCTCCGAGGCACAGCAGCGTTCCGTGGATGCTGGGGTGCTTTGGGAACACCACCCATGCCCTCGGCTGTTCCATCCCTCCCATCCCGGCCTCAGGAACGCACACACCGCCTGTTTCCTTCTCCTTCATCCCATCTCCCTGCAATTCCCTTCTCTCCGGTTATTTATCCCTCCGGAGGGCAGAAGCACGGCGCAAAGGAACAAACCCCCTGTGCATTGTTCATCGAGATCTGCAGAGCGGCTGCTGCTAATTACTGCAGCGGAGCTGAGCCCGCCGGCCTGGGAGCGCGGAGCTCCGGGCTGTGAGAGCCCCGCATCCTGCTCAAAATTGGCATCCTGCTCAAAACCTGCACACCCTGCCCAAAACCCGCATCCTGCCCAAAACCCTCATTCTGTCCGGCCCCGCATCCTGCTGAAAATCGGCATCCTGCCCAAAGCCTGACCCCAGCCCCACACCCTGCCCAAAATCTGCACACCCTGCCCAAAACATGCACCCTGCCCAAAACCTGCACCATGCCCAAAATCGGCATCCTGCCCAAAACCTTCATTCTGTCCGGCCTAAAACCCTGCCCAAAACCCGCACCCTTGCCAAGCTCTGCTCTGCTCAGGCCCTGCAATGGGGTTTTTGAAAGCAGCCGTGCTCCGGTATCACATGCAACCAACAGGAAAATTAGCATTGTAAAATGGCAACCTCATTTAGATAAGCACGCTGTGAATCCATCTAATTTGTACACAGAGTCATTATGTGGTCACAGCCCAGTGCCTCCAGCCTCTCTCTCTTTTCCCCGGCTGCCCCCGCTCCCAAACAGGGCTGGGGAGGGTCCTGAGGCTGCTGAGCATTTGTGGCACACTGAGAGCAGCACAGACTGTCCCTGCCTGTCACAGACAGTGCCACAGCAGCTCTGCCCCATGGCCAGGGCGCTGCCACCTCCCTGGGCCCCAAACATCCCCAAACACCCTCACCCAGCTGCTCACGGGGCTCTTCTGGAGCTGCCCAAGGGCTCTGAGCCCTCTCCACTGCCACAGCACCTGCCCAGGTGCCCCTTGGGGAGGGGTGACACCTGTGGGTGACACCTGTGGGCACAGGCAGCACACCCCCGGAGTGGCACAGGTGGCACACAGCTGGCTGCACAGCTGGCACGGTCCCTGCCCCAGCCCCTCACATCACTTGTGGGATTTGCCTCCCTGCAGACTTTTCCCCAGGCAGAAACTCCAGAAATGTTCCCATCAGTTCTGACAGCTTGGGAAGCACCGTGCTTGATACCAGAGCTGCCAGGGATGCTGATAAACAGAATCCTGTGCACTTCCCCAGTGCCCCGGTCCATCTGCATTAGCCCAGACATGCAGGAGATCTTTATCAGCCAGGTGCTCACACCAGCTCCATCATCACCATGGCATCGCAGAGCTCTCAACTCTTTAAAAATAGAACTAATAGCATTTTCTCGTTAGCTCTTCCTCCCAAGCCTTGCAGAGAAATGCTGGGATCACTCATGGCTTTATTTTATTTATTCCTTTGTTTGTGAAAGGGGCAGAGCTGAGCACTTTGCCTCCCTTCCTGCCAAGGGGTGCAAAGGAATTCAGGAGGGTTCTCTGTGCTGGTGTGGGGTGCCAGCAGCAGTGGGGGCTCCCACATCCCTGGGGGTGGCACCCCAGCCCTGCACAGGTGGGACAGGAGGCAGAAGGGAAGGAGCTCTGTGAACAGAGCAGCCCTACAGAGAGCCTGGATCAATGAATTAGTGCAGACATGCAGCTCAGGAGCAGCCACTGCAATGCTGCTGCATTTCCTCATCCCCTGCACACGGGGAGAGCTGGGCAGGGGGCTCTGATGGGACCCCAGGGAATGGCAAATCCATCCTCCATCCCCAGAGGGGTGCCTGGCACAGCTCAGCACCAGGGAGACAAATGGTCCTCAGATCTGCAGGAGTGGCACAGCCCCAGCATCCTGCAGCTCTCACTGGTGCCACTCTGAGCGCCAGGTAACCCCAGAGATCCATCCCATGCCATTCTGCCACCACAATCCAGCAGGAAGAGCTCCTCTGGCAGTGCCACAGCTCCAGCAGGAGCTGCTCCAGCAACCTGCAGCTCTCACTGGTGCCAATGAGCCCCAGGTAACCCCAGAGATCCGATCCATCCCATCCCATCCCATCCCATCCCATCCCCATCCCAATCCAGAAGAAGACACACTAATTAGCAGGGAACCATTGCAGGGATGCATGAATATTAATGCCACCGCCCAAAGTAATTTGCCCAATTACTGCTGTTCCAGCAGCTCCATTACAAGCCATAAACCCGGGCTGATAGAAGATCTCCCTAATAAGGGAGTGAGAACAGCCACGCCTCAGCTGACACTAACAAGGTTAATTTTCCCCCTGTAGAAAATCACAGAAATCTGTAAATATTTTAAGAACAAAAGCAGCCTTTCCCTGCTGGTATAAATATCCTGCTGGAAAATCCACAGGGAGTTTCCTTCAGCAGAGCCCGAGCCCAGGGAGGTTTGTGATGCCCTGAACTCCCAAGCGTGCAGCTCTGAACACTGAGAGACAGAAAGAGCCATTAAAGCAATGAGCTGGCTCCTGCTTTGGGATCTTCATTCCAGATTTCACATTGAAACTCCTCTCTGAAGTGTCTGTGCTCAGGAATCCATCAGTCTGTGGCATGGCTGAATGATTATATGACATGTTAGAGCTTAAATGCACTTTTATTATGCATAAAGCATTACATTTTGGTATTTATTTCCTTTTGCAATGCTTTTTTACCCCTCTGCAAACACAGCCAACACTTGGAAACGATAAAGCTAAAAACTCTGCAATGACAAAGAAATGAAACCTTTTCCTGAGGAAAAAAGCACCACAATATACATTTAGATAAATGACTGAGTTATTCTGATTCAGAACAAGGGTAAAACACCATTTCTGCTCCTGAGCATGACCAGAGCTTGGTGTGGACCATGAGTGAATTATCCAGCACTGCAGATCCATGGGGATGATCACATCCCAGCAGAGCAGCAAGAGCTGAGCTCCCAGCCAGGAAAACCAGTGCAGGTGATGGTCACAGAGCTGGATTCCCTTTCTGACTGGCCAGACACCATGAGCACACCCCAAAGGCACCAGACCCATGGCCAGACACCATGAGCACACCCCAAAGCCACCCCAAGCCCAGCCTCTGCCAGCCCTCCCATCCTCACACTGGGACAAAGACTCCTCTTCCTTCCCAATGGAAAGGAAAGGTGGGAGCAGTGGGCAGGACAAGGCCACAGCACCTTCCAGCAGCCAAATCACAGAATCCCAGAATATTTGAGGGTGGAAAGGAGCTCTGGAGATCACCCAGCCTGGCAGGGTCACCTGGGGCAGTGACACAGAACATCCAGGTGGGGTTGGGAGTCTCCAGAGAGGGAAACTCCACAATTCCCAGGGCAGTGCTCCAGGGCTCTGCCCCCTCCATGCTGAGGTGGAACTCATTGTTTTATAGTCAAATGTTAAAACCCAGTTTTCAGTGATTCCTAGGCTCTGAAACAACCAAATCTGGCCTTGTTCTGTGCACAGACCTGAGTGAGCACTGAGCCCTGCACCAAGCCTGGTGCTGCTCAGAGATCTCTCACACTCCAGAACAGCAGCACAACAAAACAAACAGCACAAACACAGGGCAAGCACAGAGTGGTTTCCTGGTGCTGAGGATGTACCGAAGCAGGGAAAACCCAAACAAGGCATAAAGCCCTGTGGTGATGATCAGTGCCAGAGGAAAATGTTAAAAATCACATTCAGAATGACACAGATGAGGCTGTGCTGGGGCAGATGCAGAGCTCAGGGAGTGCTGCAGGATTTGACACCATCTCCAGCTCTGAGCACCAGATCGATTCCCTGGGAGCAGCCTGCAAACCCCGGAGCCTTGGAGAGGTTTTTTCTCTGCTTCCACCTGCTGGTGACAGCATCCTCCATCCTCCGGGAGCAGCGCTCACACCTGGGCATGAGGAGGGCTGGGCTGGCCCTGGGACACCCAGAGCAGCACAGGGGACATCCAGGAGCTCCTGCTGGCTGTCAGCGAGCCCCATGCCATGGATTACAGTCATTGTCTGAATAATGACACATTCCTTCCCTTGGTGGGGCTGCCCCTCAAGGCCTGTTCAGCTCTCCTCTCCCTGGCTCCCTTTAAAGCCACTGCCTCGATTCCAAGCCTTTCATACTCCTCCCTTACATATCCCTGCTCCATCTGGCACTGGCAACACCTTCCAGTTCAGATTCACCTGGAATGGATCCAGCAACAGCTTCAGAAATACTGGAGCAGATGCTTTAAACAATGTCTCCTGCACCTTCTGCCCTGCTGGGGAAGAATGGAGCACTCAGACCCTGCTGCAGGATGGAGCACCCAGGCTGGGGCTGGCACAGCTCCCTGGGCCCTGGGCACAGCCACCAGCTGCTCCTGGGCAGCTCCAATCCCTCGTTCCCAATCCATGGCACATCCTCCCTCCTCTCCAAACAAAATCCCATCTGCTCTCTGTTCTCCGCTGCCACCATCTCCCTCCGTGCCTCTGCTGCTTTCTCCTTCACCACAGCTGCTGCCACAGGGCCCAGGTGACACCTGGCAGTGGGTGTCCCACCCTGACAGTGCTCCTGGGGGTGTCACAGGGACCCTCTGGGGTTACCAGCACCCCAAAGTGCAGGGCAGAGCCCTGTCACACACATCCTTTATGATAAATCCTTTCCTTAGGATTTTTCCTCCTGAGAAGCTGAGAGACCTCAGGAACAAAATGTAAACAATGGTTATCTGCTGCTGTGGAATGCAACATCTGGGATTGGTCCATGTTGGTTGTTTGTAATTAATGGCCAATCACAGCTGGCTCGGACTCTGGTCAGTCACAAGATTTTATTATCATTCCATTCCTTTCTGTTCCTTGCTGGCCTTCTGATGAAATCCTTTCTTCTATTCTTTTAGTGTAGATTTAATATATCATTTTCTTTTAATTTAATATATGTCATAAAATAATAAATCAGCCTTCTGAAACATGGAATCAAGATTCTCATCTCTTCCCTCATCCTGGTACCCCTGGGAACACCAGCACACAGAGCAGCTCCTGGACTGACCCATCTTTAACCATGGCCCTGTGCACAAACACCCAGCAATGGTTAATTATCAATGGCAATGGTTAATTATCAATGGCAATACCTGTGCACAGACAACCAACAATGGTTAATTACCAATGGCACCACACACACAGATCCAGGAATATTTAATTACCAATGGCACCACACATAGAGATCCAGGAATATTTAATTTCCAGAGGCATCACTGACTGCAGCTCCACGCTCCCCAGCACTGCCTACTCAGCAGATCCAGCTCAGATTTACTGAGCTGCCTCTGTTCTCTCTCTGTTTTCTTTTCATCTCCCCGATTATTGCCCATCATTCCTGGGAAGCTCCATCAGTGATTCCAGCCTGGCTCCTGGGCACGCTGAGGGTGTGCTGCAGCATTGATCTGCCTTCCTGTGTGCTGCCATAAATATCAATCCAACTGCTCATCCTGCCCGCTTTGAAATGCAAACCTGGGCCAAGCTGAGCCTTCCAGGGCTGCTGATCCTGAACTGCACACAGAAACCAGCCCTGACTTCCCTCCAGAGCTGGGGTTCACCTGCAGGGGTTCCAGGCTGCATTTCAGGTGCTGAGGAGGATGGAGCTCTCCCTTCACACAGAGCATCCTCAGGGGCTGCAGCCCAGAGCAGCTTGGTGCCCCTGGGACATCCAGGCTGGGCAGGGTGACATTTCCCAGGTGTTTGGGGCCCTGGAGGTGCCCCCAGAGCTGTGCCCCTCTGGGATGGTCCTGCAGCCCCCAGAGCTCTGCCAGAGCATGGCCAGGAGTGCCCTCCTCACACAGCCCAGGGGTTCCTGTGGCTGGGAGGATTGAGGAGCATTTGCTCTCTTCTATAGGACCACAAAGAGAGCTGGAGAGTGAGACAAGAGGGAGATGAGCAGCAGCAAGGGGTGCAGGGACAGTGCCTGCTCAGCTCTGCACACCCACACTCAGATCCCCCTGCCAGGACAGACTCAGGAGCTCCAGAGGGACCCTGTGCAGCACCAGGAGCTCAAACCTCGTTCCCTGCAGCATCCACCCTCCCCTGGCCCCCCTCACAGGGGTGACAAGCCCACTGGAGCAAGGCTCATTAGGTTAATTATCATTTATCCAGGCTCTGAGTGGCCATGGCACCACGGGGCAGCAGCTGCAGGAGCCAGCCCTGCCCTGCCCAGCCTGGGGCACAACACTGGCACTGAGCCCGTGCCCTCAGAGCTGCCCTGTGACCATGGAAGGGGCCCTGTGACCCTGGCAAGGGGCCCTATTTTTCTGCTTGCCACATTTGCTGCCTTGTTTGCCTGTGCTC
>JAHXMQ010003857.1:581703-591747 GCA_020466415.1 Ammodramus savannarum pratensis
CCATTCCCTGGGCAGTGCCAGCACCCTCTGGGGATGAACCTTCCCCAAAATCCAGCCTGACCTGCCCTGGCCCAGCCCCAGCCCCAGCCATCCCTGGCTCCTGTCCCAGAGCTGCAGCCCCATGAATCTCCCCTCTCTCCAGCCCCAGCCCTCCTCTGGCCCCTCCAGACCCCTCCCCATCCCCATGGCTTCCTTTGGCTCCTCTCCAATGGCTTTAATGTCTTTTTTTAGACAAAACTGCCCCAGGACTGGGGGTGAGGCCGCCCCAGTGCAGAGCAGAGGGGACAATCCCCCCTGGCTGATGCTCCCAATGCCCCATGACAGGGATGTGCCCCTGGCTGCCAGGGCACTGCTGCTCCTGCTCACTTGGCAGCACCAGGACCCACAGGTCCTTCTCCTGCACACCCAGGGGATGAGCAGATCCCTCTCTCTGGGACACAGTGAGGGAAAGCTGAGCTGAGCTGCAGCCATGAGCGTTTCCTGGGCACAGGAGCTGGGGGCTGGCAGGAGAGGGTCCCCAATCTGCAGGCAG
This sequence comes from Ammodramus savannarum pratensis, assembly GCA_020466415.1. Lineage (NCBI taxonomy): Eukaryota > Metazoa > Chordata > Aves > Passeriformes > Passerellidae > Ammodramus > Ammodramus savannarum. The sequence continues at coordinate 582,236 of JAHXMQ010003857.1, forward strand.
GGCTGGGGCTGCTCAGCTCTGACACATGAGCACAGCTGCTATCAGAGCTCCCTGGCCGTGCTCTGGGGCTGGGGAGGCCCTTCAGGACATTCTGGATAAATAAGCTCTGCATTCAGGACAACACTGACCTAAATTCCGTCCTGGTGGAGCTGCTCCAGAGCCTCCCCAGGAGCCCCAGCAGAGGGAAAAGCTCCGTGCAGAGCCAGCCCTGCAAGGTGGAGAGCACCAGGAGCTGCTGCAGGCTCAGGAGCTGATTTGCAAGAATTCACAGGAAGGTTTAACAGCTCTTTTATCTTTGGCTCCCTTCTGGTGTTATTTCAACATTGATTTGCATAGTCAATATAAAACTCTTTACATCTAAACTGCCTGCAAGGATGACACCATCAATCCTCGGCTCTATTCACAAAATTTATTATTTGTTTCAATTTAAGAGAGATCATTGCCGGATTACACAGTTGCTGATGAGGATTTATATTTACATTTACAGCAAGCAAAATACACGTCTTGGTTTTTTGGGTTTTTTTTCTTAAGTCATCTCCAGCTCTGTGAAAGAGGGAACCAAAATAAAATCAGTGTGTGCGCTCTCCTGAATGCCTGCAGATCCTGTTCTGCCTCATCTTTCCTTCAGACAATATTGCAAATTAGTCAGCATCTGTATCACAGCAGAGCATGAGCTCGATCATGAGGCAGAATTAAAGGGTATTACTGAGACAGCCTTAATCTCCCATGGCTGTGAAATTGAATGCTCAGATGTGAGGGAAAGCTGAGATGCAAAGGGCCCCAGTTGTGCCTCCGTGACATCGCATCAGGCACCAGAAATGCACCCCACAAAATCCACCCCACACGAAACCAGAGCAGCACAGCCATGGAATGAGCCCCACACAGCAGGGACTGAGCCCCATACGTGGATGTCAGGGCAGGAAAACACCCCTGGAGAGATTCACAGCAAAGGAACCGAGTTTCAGCAGACATTGCACCCAGCCAGCCTGACCTGTTGAGCAGCACCACGCCTGTGATGCAGCACATTTCACCAAATAAGTCTTTTAACATAAATCTCATGGGATTTGAAAAACAAAAAAAACCCAAATCAACCCACAAAATAACAGGGATGCATCACCAAAGCAGCTGAACTCTGCTTTCCCACGTAACTGAGGAGAGAAAATAACTGAGCTGTGATAATATTCTGCATCACCCACAGAAGTTCATAAAAGTTACAGCTTCTCTGAAATAAAAGGAGTTTGAGTGTGAAACGACCTGAGCAGGAGCTGAGTGGAGAGTTCTGCCTTGGAAACATGAAGCAGGTTTGTTTTCCAGGACCAGAGCAGGAGCAATGCTCCATCCCCAGCGCTGCCCTGGGCAGGTGCAGCTCCTTGGGCACTGCTGAGGTCACACCAGGAGCCTCCTGTCCCCCTGGACCTGCCAACCCTGCACTGCCCCCTCCCACAGCACAGCAGGGACAGGCAGAATCATCCCATCCATCCCTGATGCTTTTCTGAACCAATGTGCAAACCCAGCCAAAGCCACCAAAGCTGCTCCCAGAGCTCATCTGAACCAATGTGCCAACCCAGCCAAAGCCACCAAAGCTGCTCCCAAAGCTCCCAGCTGCAGCCTGGATCCACCTGAGCCTGACACAGTGGGGAGCAGGGCTCAGTTCATTTCTCTGAATTGTCACCTCCAGAAATGACAGAGCCTGTAATGACTGATCCACGACCTGAACAATCACCACAGGATCAGTGGAGATGAGAGCAGCTCTCTCATCAGACCTGCTCAAAGCAGGAGGAGCCCTGGCCTCTGACTGAGGTTTTTGAAGAAGTGACTCATGCTCCAATGTCTCCTCATTCACCTGCTCTGTCTTTTTTCCCCCCAGTATTTTATTACCTGCAACTATTAGAAGTGTCTGATAGTGGAACAGGCCCTGGCACAGGTGCCCAGAGCAGCTGGGGCTGCCCCTGGATCCTGGCAGTGCCCAAGGTCAGGCTGGACATTGGCACACCCTGGGACAGTGGGAGGTGTCCCTGCCATGGAAGGGGTGGCACTGGTGGGCTCTAACTCCAACCCAAACCTGCTGTGCCTCACTCAGAGCCCAGAGAACAGGAATTGTCCCCAAAATGCAGCTCTGCAGCTCCCAGTGTGCCTGCTGTGTTACTGGAGCAGGCAGGCAGGGAAGGAGCCCCAGGGCAGCAGAGCATTGTGACATTTCCTGCCTTCACCTGTGCTCACATCAGCCTGGTATCAGCTCCTGCTGCAGGCAGAGACACCCTTGGTACGAGATCTCCCCCTGTCCCTGTGCCAGCATTGCCCAGAGCCAGGCAGTGATACAGATCCCAGCTGGGGAACCCTGACCCCTGACTCAGTGCCAAGATCTGCCCAAGGCAGCTGTGCACAGTCACAGCAAGGCACCACTGCACAGATAAAGACACAGTGCTCAGGCAGGCACAGGAAATCTCCAGCCACGGAGGCCCAGTCCCTCCTTTTTGCCATCTGAAGTGTGAGTCTGCATCCTGCTCTGTGCCAAGTCTGTGCTGCTGCCCCTGGAGCCACCTGAACCTCAGAGCCACGTCTTCTGCACAGCACAGCCTGCATTATTAATGCATGGACAATGAACACAACCTGTGCCTCCCTTTATTCGGATAATTGCTGTTGTTTTCTCGTCACTGACTAACGTTTGTCTCAGGTGAGCCTTTGAGCTGAGGTACCCTGCAGGGTGCAAACAGCAGCACGTCCTGCTCATGGCCTGCTCCTGTCCCAGCCCCATGGCCTGACAGGGGTCACCATCCCCAGACTGGCACTGGCTATCCTGTCCCAGCTGTGTTTCCATGGCATACCCAAGGCTCACAATCCCCTGGGGCTGGCACTGCTTATCATGTTCCAGACCTGTTTGTGTTTCCATGGCATACCCAGGCTCCCAGTCCCCCCAGACTGGCACTGGTTATCCTGTCCCAGCCATGTTTCTATTGCCATAGCATACCCAAGGCTCACCATCCTCAGGACTGGCACTGGCTATCCTGTCCCAGCAGTGTTTCCATGGCCTGCCAGGGCTCACAATCCCCAGACTGGCACTGGTTGCCCAGAGATGAGTCAGCCACGAGCAGTGCCAGTGGGCTCAGTGAGCCTTTGTGCCCAGCCTGGGCAGGGGCCATGGGCACGCCTGGCTGAGCAGCTGCCAGGGGGGCAGATGTGGCTGAGCCCCCCCAGCTCTGCAGCTGCATGTTGTTATTGGAACACAAATCACCCCAAAAAGGCACAGGCTACGTGAGCAGGGCCTCAGCTGCCAGCCTGGGCTGTGCCAGGAGCCCAGGGCACTGCAGGGCATCCCAAACTGCCTGGCAGACACTGGTACACAGGGCAGGGATGGATGGGACACAGGAATTGTTCCTGTAAGGGTGGGAAGGGACTGGAATAGAATTCCCAGAGCAGCTGTGGCTGCCCCTGGATCCCTGGCAGTGCCCAAGGCCAGGCTGGACACTGGCACTGGGAGCACCTGGGACAGTGGGAGGTGTCCCTGCCATGGCAGGGGTGGCACTGGGTGGGATTTCAGGTCCTCCCAACCCAAACCACCCCACGATTCCATGACCATGGCAATAAATGCTGACAGGATTATGGAGCAGACCTCCCCCAGTCTCTGCCCCCACACAGGATGTTCCTGCAGGTTCCAGCTGCTGCCCCGGGCTCCCAGGGCACACACGTGGAGAAGGAGCAGCCCAGCACAGCTGGGACGTGTGCCCAGCCCTGCTCAGGCAGAGCAGCAGCCCTGCTTTGCATATCTGTTAAACCAGATTAAATACTGCTTAGTCACTTCCAGCAGCCATGGGAGAAGTGACCCAGAAATCAGCTGGAAAACATGACATGTATTCATCCCTGCTGCTGCTGCCAGGCATGGGTGAAGCAGCCACCAGAGAAAAAAAAACCACATTAATTTCTCCCTCCATTGCTCTCCTTCACCTCCTAACATGAGTTTCTTTCACATTTTAAGATACTGTACCTTGTTTTGCAAAATTAAACACACGCACAAACATAACAGCAATTCTTCTGCTGTGCTCCTGGAGTCACCAAAACCATCCAGGACTTGCCCACATGGCAAAAATTCAAATCCTAATTCAGTCAATTAAGAAATGGAGCAGCCTCAGTTGAGCCTTTTACATGAGCACTCACTCAGGATCAGGCTGGATCAGGCTTAATCCACATCCAGAGTGAGCAAAACTCCACAAAACCTCAGCTAGTTCTACACAAAGAGCCAGTGTGGTTTAATAATCTGACCCAGGATTAATTATTACCTTTAAATTGTGTTTTAGTCCGAGCCCATCCCCTGGAACAGGCCACAGCCATGCCCAAGAACATGCAGCACTGCAGGGTTATTTTATTTTAATGCAAACAGTCACAAACTCAGCCAAGACCCAAAAAACCCCTTGGAGCATCCAAGTCAGTTCATTTTAACATTTCTTCACTCAGTTATATTTCCAGACAGAAAGACCCAGTAGGAGCATATTTAATCTGAGCAGCATCTTGTGATGATTTATGTTAATTGATATTTAATGGGGTAATTTTAGCCTGGTGCCATTAGCTCTGAAACCTGAGAGACTAGAAGGATCTTACAGTGAACTCCATGTACAGAGAAAATGGTGAAGGCAGAAATGCTGAAGTCTCTGGAAGATCAGCCAGATCTGCTGCAAGGTGGATGAACAGAGAGCCTTGAGGGGCATTTTGGAATTCCTCCTCCTTGCACAGGACTGAATGGGAGATGGGGTGGGGGAAAGTGGCACAAACATGGCAAAAGAGAGGGAGCACCCCTGGGCACAGCAATGGAAACCCAAGGGGTGCAGGGAGGGAGCTCATCACACCCCAGCACAGAACTGCCATGAGGAGTCACAGAGAGCTGAGAAATAAACCCACATGTGAGCACTGAAATTGCATTTTTAGCTCTCTTCTCCCTCAGTGCGAGACAGAGCAGTAAATCAGATGCCACAGGTCCTCCCAGCCTGGGAGACCTTCCCACACAGCAGCACAAGCCCTGGACAGTGACTCACTGCAAACAATCTCAGGTTTTTCACCATCCCCTGCTGATAACCACTCCACCTGCACCATCCTGAAACCCAGCTGAGATGGGCAACCACATCCTGCAGTGCCAGCCTGGGGCCATTTCCCTGCTGTGCAGGTGCTCTGGGGCTGGAGCAGCCACCCAAAGGGTTTGCTCTTCCTCCAGGAAAGGGGAGATCACTGCAGCCTTCTCCTTCTTATCCCCCCCTTCTCTGAGCCAGGATCACCTCAATCTTTTGTATTGCATAATGACAAACCCTTCCCTCCCCTTCCCCTCACAGGGCTGCTCATTTAAAACACTTTTAAGTAGATTCCTTTGATTTGTACATTAATATTCTCCAGGCAGGGAAGAAATAGGACAGAAGTAGGGCTTGCTGTAATGAGGGCTGATCTGGCTGTTTGCTGCTCAGTGTTTGCACCCTGGGTGCCCATGTGGGGCACACACAGACCTGTCCCTCTGGGGGCACCTGGTCCAGACCAGGTGAGCTGGCAGGGCTCCTCAACACCTCTCAGTGCCCTCAAAGCTGCACCCCTGACCCCAGCAGAGCTCCCTGGAACCAAATCCCAGCTCCAGCCCCTCAGACACAGGCAGAACAGAAAGACAATGGCAGCAGGGGCCCAGAGCAGCAGCAGCCCTGGCAGCACAGCTCTGCCTTGAGGCTGCAGGCCTGGGGGAACAGATCCACAGCAATACTGGGGCAATTCACTGCCCAGGCTGCTGGAGCTGAAGTATTTCCTAGGGCAGCCCAGCCAGCAGGCCAGGCAGGAGGGCACCCTGCAGGCCTGGGCACCATGGGAGCTGCCAGGGCCATGCCAGGCCCAGGCAGGCCCTGCCAGCCCAAGCCAGGCCCAGCTGGGCCCAGCCTGGCACAGCCCACTCCCTGTACACCATTCTTGGAAAGAAAACAAATTCTGGGAAACAGCAACAGCACTGCTTAAACACAAGTGGTTTTCAACAATGTCTGCATCCAATTCTCGCTGAGGACAACGGCCCAAAGGAGGCCCAGCCCTGCGTTCGCCTGTCCTTGGGCATGAACTCATCCATCCATCCATCCATCCATCCATCCATCCATCCATCCATCCATCCCCTTTCTCAGCCTGAGCAGCAGATCCAGCCCAGCATCTCCCTTGGAGAGGTGGGAACAGCTCAGCACCAGCCCAGGGTCCTCACTGGGCACCAACCAAACCCTCAGGAGGGCTGGGAGGTGTTCATCTCATATATTGCACAAGAGCGTCCCACCTACTCCTCTCCATGAGCAGCCCAGCTCATTTTTAATCCCTTGCAAAGCTTTGTGACCTGCCCAGCACAGCCCCCTCAGCCCTGCTGACCCTTCCCTCAGCACAAACATCCACCCTGGATCACAACAGCCCAGCCCTCCCTTTGCTCAGCCAGCACAGCTTTATCTGAGTTATCACATCATTCACAGAAAACAAAGATACTGTCACGAAATGCAGATGTGAAACAGAAAGGCGTTCTGTGGGTGAGGGAGGAATCCACAACATGACAGAGCTCCCAACTCAATGCCCTCCTTGTAGGGAAACACTCAATGCATCATTTCTGATCAATTGTACTTTCAAGTCACTTTCTTATTTATGGGTGACTGAGAAAACACTCGAGCTGGCAAAATAATTCACATTTGTTTGCACAGACAAAACCAAATTTAATAATGCAGCCCTTTTTTAAAATAAATAAAGTCATGCATTACAAAATGTGCATTTAGAGTCATTCTCTGTAGAAAATTCACAGCATGAACTCCAAAGTGCTCCTTTCCCTCCTCTGAAGTGAAAACCTTTTCCAGTGTGTGCGTGATACGTGCCACACTCCACTAATAAAACAAGCAGCACCTGAATTTCTGTTGCTCCTACAAATTTACACTCATTAATGGCAAAAGTTCCATTCAGCTCCCAAATCCCAGAGCAAGGTCCTGGCAAAGCCTCTTATCAGTGAGCAGGAGATGACTGAAAATTCCTTCTGTCAGTCCAAGGGGCTGTTTAATGGATTTGTGGGGTCTGAGGAGCCAAAGGGTGAAGATGGGAATTACTGGGGACAAAGTCAGGGCTCAGACACTCCACAGCAGGAGAGAAACATTTCTTGGGAACTCTGAGCCATGTAAAAGCTCTGAAATACCCCAGGAGAGGATAGCTAAAGGGTTTTTTCTTGAGATAACCTGCTGAGATTCAATTCAAAGCACAAACCCTAAAAGCACAGACATTACAATAACTGAAAAGCCATCTTACACCAGCACCAACCACCCCAAAGCAGCTGGAACCATTCTTACCTGCACCAAGGCTCCTTCCCCATAGCTCCTCTTCCTCTAAACCACTCCCCATCCCACCCTGCTCCTCTCTCATTTGTCCCCTCCCTCATTAGCCCCCTCTAATTGGGGGATCCCCAGCAGGGAGCTGACCCCACCCAGCCCCATCTCCCCAGCCCCATCTCCCCAGCTGCTCTGCCCTGCTCCCTCCCAGGGCACAGGGGATGCCACTGGGCACATGGCCGTGTTCTCCTGCCTCTTCTCCTCCCCTTCCTTGCCTTTCCTAAGGGAGCAGCACCAAATCCCTCCCATGGTGTCATTTGGGACATTTCATTCAAGGCCAGATCCTGTTGTACTTGTGGGGTGCCCTGTGGTAGGAAGGAATGATGACTCTGACTCCATGTTCTCAGAAGGCTAATTCATTTTATGATACCATGTTATATTAAAGAATGCTACACTAAACTATACTAAAGAATACAGAAAGGACACTTACAGAAGGCTGAAAAGATAATAATGAAAACTTGTGACTCTCTCCAGAGTCCCAGCACAGCTTGGCCCCCATTGGCCAATGAGTCAAAAATAATTCACACCAGAACCCAATGGAACAATCACCTGTGGTGAACAATCCCCAACCACATTCCAAAGGAGCAAAACACAGGAGAAGCAAATGAGATAATTATTGTTTTCATTTTTCTCTGAGGCTTCCCAGGAGAAAACCCTGGGCGAAGGGATTTTCCCATAGAATGTGAATGTGACAGGGACGTGTCCCACACCCCCAGCTGGGGAAGGCGCCTGTGGCTCCCTCGCAGGGATTCCCACTCTGGAATGTCCCCAGTGACTCCCTGTGTCCCTCTGCCTCTGGAGCTCCATCTGCACAAACACATCCTGCCCGTCCCTAGGTCTGTCCTGCTTGCACAGATATTCTACAAAGCAGGGAGGGCCCACGCTGTCCCCAAACAAAGGAACACCGTTCATTGTCCCCCAATCAGTGGCTGGGGCTGGGCTTTTCCAGTCCACCCAAACCCCCCAACCACCACCACAACCCCAACCCAGCTGGCACCAAAGCAGGAGCCCTCGGATGCTGCTGCTCACCTTCCCTGCACACCTGCAAAACACCTCGAGAATTATTTTGTGGTTCCTTGTAGATCTCAATAAACCCCAAACCTGATAATGTTGCAATCATATCTAATCATTCATTTATATATATATATATTTATTTTTAATGTATTTTATATATGCCCTGCAGTTAATTTTGCCCCCAAATGCTCTTAGGGGATTTGCACAGTTATTTTAATAGTCCTAATTTTAAATTCATTGAAATGCATTTATGCACCTTTAGACTGAACTCGTTCAGGCATTTACACCACAGTAATGAATTGTAGGACAGCACTGTAGACACAGAAAGAAATTCTTTCCTTCTGTAGAGTTTATATTTCTAAATTCAATCGTGGGGTTCATTGGCATGCAAAGAGTCCAGGGACCTTTGTCAAACAACGACATTTAAGGATAAATGTTTCAGAAGATGCACATTGAGAAAGTCTCTCCTATTTGAATGTCAGGAAATTAAAAATATTCTAATGAATTCCATTTTTTCACATCTTTCATCAAAGCCTTTGTAAAAAAGGTCACTATCTTCACTTGTTATTTTAAAAAGCCTCCTGCAATTTGCCTTCCTGCCATAATTAGAGGGAAAGTTCCCACAGCACCACACCACAACAATCCAGGGGGACTCTTCTTCCTCCTGATTGTCAACAAATTTCAGCATCCGAAGGCAAAAATGATGAATTTCAGAGGCATAATGAGGCCGCTGGTCACAGTCAACATTACATAAAGTATTTGCATTTCATGCTTTCTCTGAACTGGGAGCTCCCTGAAGTCTGACAGCCTCAATATGCTGAGATGAATTATTATTTTATTGACATTTTCAAACTACTCCTCTCCTTTTTTATTTTTTTTTCCCCTTCAGACAAAACTGTTTGAAACCCCTTTGCTGGATCTGACCCACATTTCAAAGAGGCTCCATCCACTCCTGGCTGTGGTGACTCCTCGCTGCAGGAGATTGGGTTTTATCTCCTCATTGCTCATTCAGGTCCCATCCCAGCCCCAAAATCTGGAGCTGCTGGCTCCCAGGGAGCTTTGGTGGCTCTGGGGATCAGAGTAACACCAGCAGGCTGTCCCCAGGGCAGGGATGTCCCCAAGGCAGGGATGGCCCCAAGGCAGGGC
>JAHXMQ010003857.1:605901-621692 GCA_020466415.1 Ammodramus savannarum pratensis
TCCATCCACCCATCCATCATCCATCCATCCATCCATCCATCCCTGCACCCCCAGAGCTCCCCACACCTCTCCTGGTTGCACTTTGCTCTGCTGGGCTCTGCTCAGGCCATTCTGCCTTTCACTGTTCTCCTGCATGACAACGATCCCATCTCTGCCACTAATTAAAACCCTTCTCTGTCTGAATAATTTGAATAATTGGATAATGGGTCCGATTGAGGCATGTCTGAGAGCAGCACCCCAAGTGCACAAACCCCAACAGCTGTGTCCAGCCTGCACAAACACAGAGTCCAGGCCTGTCTGGGCATTGAGGGCTCCAGCCCAGGCCCCTGGGGCTGTGCAGGGCCAGTCCCACACCCAGCTCCAGTTTTAGGGCATCATCTCCCCCAGGCTGGCACCTGTGCCCGAGCCAGCTCCTCAGAGCTGTGCCCAGGAGTGCCAAGGTGACCCTGAGCCATGGGGAAGTGAAAATGGAGTTGGATCATTGCTGCCAGAAACCTGACTCTGCTCTGACAATTCAGTAATAGAATTGTGCAGGGATGATGACAGCATTTCTTGTGTTCCCAGGGTAGGGAAAGTGTGCTGGGGAGAGTGCAGCCACTGCAGCAAGGCAGAAATTGCCACTTCTTATCTAAACCTTCCAAAAACATCTTATAATCCCCTAGTCTGTTATCATTTCAATTTTTAAATTTATTTTAGCTTGACTAGAATACTAAAAAAAAAAAACCAAAAACCACAAACTTCCAAATATCCTACTGGGATAATTTTCATAGCCAGACGAGAGAGAGGAAACATTGCCTGAGTGTCTCTGACAAGCCTGAGCATCCACAATAAACAAACTGTCAAAATACCAGCAGAGCTCGCCAGTGTGGGGAGAACCAGGCTCTTCCAGTCCCCCTGGGGAGAAATTCCTGTGGAAATCCCTGCAGAGCCTGTCCCACACCCAAAATTCTCCATCAGGGCATGGTTACCTGCAGGGCAGAGGGTCCCAGCTCAGCCTCCTCAGTGCCAGGGTGTGTGGAGGTGACAGAGCTGTCCCCACCTCCCTGTCCCCACCTCCCAGTCCCCATTGCCATTGCAGGCTCCTTTCAGCCCCATTCCCATTTCCCCCATTCCCACTCTGCCATTCCAGGCTCTTTCCAGCCCCATTCCCATTTCCTCATTCCCACTCTGCCATTCCAGGCTCTTTCCAGCCCCATTCCCATTTCCCTGTCCCCATTCTGCCCTTCCAGCCTCCTTCCAGCCCCATTTCCATTTTCCCCATTCCCACCCTTCACTCCAGGCTCCTTCCAACCCCATTCCCATTTTCCTGTCCCCATTGCCATTCCAGGCTCCTTCCAGCCCCATTCCCATTTTCCTGTCCCCATTGCCATTCCAGGCTCCTTCCAGCCCCATTCCAAATTTCCCCATTCCCACCCTTCACTCCAGGCTCCTTCCAGCCCCATTCCCATTTCCCCATTCCCATTCTGCCATTCCAGGCTCTTTCCAGCCCCATTCCCATTTTCCTGTCCCCATCCTGCATTCCAGGCTCCTTCCAGCCCCATTTCCATTTTCCCCATTCCCACTCTGCCATTCCAGGCTCCTTCCAGCCCCATTCCCATTTTCCCTCTGGAGCTCCACATGGATTGTGCCTGGGGAAACACAGAATTGGCACGAGTTTTAATTCAGCCAAAGGCTCCAATCCAGGCCAGGGCAGCCCAGCGTGCCCTGGAGCTCCTGGCCAGGCTGTGCCCCCTAAAACTGCCCATCAGCTGTGGAAATGGCAACAAAATGCTTTAATTTTAAATTGTGGAAGAGGGGTAGAAAAAAGGAGAGGATTTCCAGCACTGCAGCAAAAACTACACTCTATTCTAATGAAGGTAATTTGAATATGGAATTCAGGACAGAAACCACTCCTGGCACTGTCCTGCTGGGGCTGGGCTGCAGTGGGGCAACAGCAATGAGATGTTGAGACCTTCTCAGGTTTGAGGACAGAGAAAAACTCAGCAAATCATTATCAGGCCCAAGCAGAGTCACCTCAGCTTCAAGGCAGCACTGGTGCCACCAACACCAAACTTCAATACCTCTCCTAAAAAAAACCTGAGCACAAATGCTATCCCTCAAACTTTTAATAGAGCAGGAGAAGAAAGTGGACTTGGCTGTCCTTGTGTCACCACCTTTGTGAGAGCTGACAAGTGCCTGAGGGAAAGATCTGGGCTCCTCTGTTCTTCCCTCCTCTTTCATCCTCACTTCTTTTTCTTTTTTCTATTTTTTTTTTAATTTTTGTTCTGTGTCTCCTGCCTTTGTGGCAGGCACAGGCTGCTCCTGCTGGAGCCCTCAGCAGTGCCCTGAGCCCCCAGGGAGGGCAGGAGGCCACCTGAGCCCAGCCCAGGGATGGAGCACACCCAGAGCCCTCCCTGGCCCCTCCAGCCCCTGTTTGTGCAGCCACCCCTGCCCAGGTGATTTCCTGTGCTCAGAGAGAGCCCCAGAGCCCTGATTAGTGCCAGTCTCACCCCAAGGCAGCTCCTGCTGCAAATCCTACAGGCAAGGATGGTGCTGAGGTAAATTCCCTACACTCTGCAGGAATTTCACCCGTTTCCTATTATTTTTCCAGATTTTAAGAAATCTTTACAGGTATTTTCCAGCAGAGCTGCTGCAGCCACGTCTGTCCTTCCTGCAGCAGGGATGCTCAGGGAGGAGGGATGGAAAAGGACAAATGCCAGGGGTGGAAAAGGACAAACATCTGGGTTGGAAAGGGACAAACATCTGGGATGGAAAGGGACAAACATCGCAGTGGAAAGGGACAAACACCAGGGGTGGGAAAGGACAAATATCTGGGGTGGAAAAGGACAAACACCAGGGGTGGAAAGGAACAAACATCTGAGGTGGAAAGGGACAAACATCTGGGTGGGAAAGGGACAAACATCGCAGTGGAAAGGGACAAACATCTGGGTAGGAAAGGGACAAACACCATGGGAAAGGGACAAACATCTGGGGTGGAGAAGGACAAACATCACAGTGGAAAGGGACAAATACTAGGGATGGAAAGGGACAAACATCTGTGGTGGAAAGGGACAAATATCGCAGTGGAAAGGGACAAACATCTGGGTGGAGAAGGACAAACACCAGGGGTGGAAAGGGACAAATATCTGGGATGGAAAGGGACAAACATCTGGGGTGGAAAGGGACAAACATCTGGGTGGAAAGGGACAAACATCTGGGTGGAAAAGGACAAACATCCTTCCCCCACAAACAAAGAGCCCTGAGAGCCCTCGTGCAGGAGTTCACAGCAGGATAAATGGGTGCATGTCTTTTACCTCTCTTTGCTCTCTGGAGTTTCACTTCAATGCAAAATAAACCCAAACAAAACAGTGGTGAATGAGCACAATTTAAATGTGTTAAGTTGGAAGAGTGGAATAGTCTAAATCCTTCACTTTGCTTGATGCTACAGCAGTGACAGAACTGTAACCCAATAAAGTTAATTCATAGCTCGAGCTGTGCACCATCCTACCCTTAAAAACCTCAATAAACCGAAAAACCCAAAGTTGTTTGTGCATATAAAAGCTATCCATTAACATCAATATTTTAACAAACATAAACGTAACCTTGATCTTAAAACTTTGATTCCAGTTGCAGCTCCAGCACTGTAACCATAGAAATAATCCAACCCCCTCCTACTGAAACGCTGTTTGTCCTTGATTGTTGTTTTTCTTAATTGAAATACTTGTGCCACTTGGAAGCAAATTGCATTGCAGCACAATATATTGCAGAAAGTTGCCTCATTTTGTAACCTGCTGGTACACCATGTCCTACATTCCCCAGTTTTCTGGGAAGCTCCTTAGAGGCATCTTTAATTTTTAACAACTCCCTGGAAATGTGCAAAGGAAGGAAAGGTAGGTCATCATTTTGGGCATCCCTTTTTTGGCAGAGCTCTTTGAACTCCTCAGCTGTGGTGGGGTGTGAGGGGTCCCTGAGAGCTGCACTCTCATCTCAGCAGCTTTCAAAGCAGCCAGGCTGGGCCAGGGGGGCAAGGAGGTGTTGGAGCATTTTCCTGGGGACAGGAACCTGTGACACTGCCTGAAATGGGGACAGTGACCTGTGACACCTGCCCATCCTGGGGACAGGAACCTGTGACACTGCCTGAACTGGGGACAGGAAGAAGAACCTGTGACACCTGTCTGAACTGGGGACAAGAACCTGTGACATCCTACAGCTCCATCCCAGCTCAATCCCAGCTTTGGGGTTTCCCACAGCTCCATCCCAATTTGGGGTTTCCCACAGCTCCACCCCAGATTTGGGTTTTCCCACAGCTCCATCCCAGCTTTGGGTTCTCACACAGCTCCATCCCAGCTCCATCCCAGCTTTGGGTTTCCCACAGCTCCATCCAGCTCCATCCCATTTCCCAGGGCACAAACTACTCTGAGGGGAGGATTCCCTGTCCCAGGTGCCTCTCCTGGGCTGGACCATGAGTGTGATCCTTCCCTGGGGTGCAGAGGATCTGCTCTGGCTGTGTGCACACCCCAGAGCAAAGCCACAGCCTGTGGTGATGATGTGCAGGACAGACAGACAGACAGACAGACAGGAGGGTGTGCAGGACAGACAGACAGCCCAGAGGTGTTCCCTGTTCCCAACACGTCCCCAATTCCCAGGAACAGAGGGGCCTGGGGCAAACCCAGCTGTGACAGGGCAGGAACAGGAGTGGGGAAACCAAAGGAGAGCCCTGCCAGAAGGAACCACACCTGAGATCCAAACCAAAGCACACCTGAGATCCAAACCAAAGCACACCTGAGATCCAAAGCACACCTGAGATCCAAACCAAAGCACACCTGAGATCCAAATCCACACCTGAGAATCCCAACCCCACCTCAGCTCCAAATCCACACCTGAGCTCCCCAATCCCCACCTGAGCTCCTCAGCAGCTGCTCCACCTCTCCACCCAGCCCAGCTCCCACCTGGGCTGCAGATATTTGCAGATTTTTGCAGATTTTTGCAGATTTTTGCAGATTTTTACAGATTTTTTCAGATATTTGCAGATATTTGCAGATATTTGCAGATATTCACTTTAATGGCTGAGCACGCTGACATTTCAGCAGCATGGATTGGGCTGCACCCCCAGCCCCTCCTGAGCAATGCCCCTGGCACCAGCTGTGAGAAGAACACGATGCTTTCAGAGCTTTCAGAGGGAAGTGGTTGTTGGAATTCATAGCAGATGTGACATTTTCTGGTTTTTCTCTCTACAGGGGTGAAAATCTCCTGGCCATACACGAAACAAAGCAGCCTTTCCCTGCTCTTCCTGAAATAATGAAAATCTCTTTATTCTCGTCTCTTTTTCCTCTGATTAAAGCCCACTATAAAAAGACTTCTTGGTGTGCACCACTAAATTCAAAATGAGAGCAACAAATAGGTACAATTTTTACACACATTGAAATATTTAAAATAATTTCAATACAGTGAGTCTGAAACTCAACATTTAACAACCTTTTCATGTATTTAACAAGCAATGAGGGGAGTTTTATATCAAAGTAACCATTTCCAGCAGAGGAATCTCCAGCTGTTGAATGAGAAGTGTCTCAGCAAGACTTGCTTGAATATTCAAAGTGATCTGCAGAAGATCCCAGTATCACTAGAGATGATACATGAATATCAGTGGATAATATGAGGTAATTACAGGGATTATCCCACCCCTGGGACAAAAAAAAAGGGAATTTCAAGCACTCTTTAATCTCCCTGGGACAGGATGAACCTGATGATAACCACATTTTGTTCAAAAGAATTGCTTGTACTAATTAAAGATGAAGGTGGCAGTTCAGAATCTATTCCTGCCTGTCATTTCAGGTGTCACATCAATCTATTCCATGGAGAAAATAACAATCCAAGTGCTCCCTCAGTCCCAGCAAGCCAATCTGGGTTAGCAAACCCTTTTGCTGCTGCTGCTGGGGGTTTATTTGAGGCACTCTGGTGAGTGAGCATTGCCAGCTCCACAAATGGGTCTGCAAGGTGAAAACGCACCTGGGCAGGGGCTGGGTGTGCCCTGGAGGGTCAGGGCAGCTCCAGGATGGCTGTGGATGGGCAGGAGGCAGCCTGGGGAGGAGCAGGAGGCACCACAGATGTGCCAGGTGTGCAGGGGGAAAGGTGCAGGGCACACACCTGGGGATCTGAACACATCTGGGGCTCTGAGCACACCTGGGGCTCTGCACACACCTGGGTCCTTGCACACACACACCTGGGGCCCTGCACACTCACCTGGGGGCTCTGCACACACTCACCTGAGCCCTGCACACACCTGGGGCTCTGAGCACACCTGGGGCCCTGCACACACCTGTGGCTCTCCACACACACATGTGGGTCCTTGCACACACTCACCTGGGTCCTTGCACACACCTGGGGCCCTGTACACTCACCTGGGGGCTCTGCACACACATCTGGGGCCCTGCACACACCTGGGGCTCTGCACACACCTGGGGGCTCTGCACACACTCACCTGGGGCTCTGCACACACCTGGGGCTCTGCACACACCTGGGTGCTCTGCACACACCTGGGGCTCTGCACACACCTGGACTCCTGCACACCTCAATATTTCTGTGTGTCCCCGAGCTATTCAGAGCCAGAAACACCTGCAGCTGCAGGAAAGGGTCGTTCTCCTGCAGCCACCCTTGGCTGGGCTGTTTGCCACGGTGAAATGTGAATTTGTGTTCCCAAATGTGAATTTGTGTTCCCAGAGCACTCTGGGGAAGCAGCCTGGTGCTAAATCGGGGCTATACCCCCACAATTCACATGGGCTGGCATTGCCAGGCTCTCCTGGATGTTCTCCTGGCAATCCCTGCAGGAGCACAGCGTGGGAATGGGTGAGGAAACCTCAGGACACTTCTGCAGGTGTTTGAAATCCCAGGGACCTTTCCTGGCATTTCCCAACACAATCCCAGCCCAAGGAAGCCCCAGAGGAGGAGCAGCTGCTGGAGCTGTTTCCAATCCATCCCCCCCTGTGTAACTCCAATCTAAATCATTTTTCCACCAGCCAAATTCCCCCTTTGGAGCCTCCATTTCAAGGACCAGCAAGAGATTTGGCCCTTTTATTTTTGGGTCTAATCGCATCCATCACATTTCAACATCTCCAAGGCCAGGCTGGATGGGGCTTGGGACAGTGGGAGGTGTCCCTGCCATGGCAGGGTGGCACTGGATGGTCCTTAATGCCCCTGGATGGTCCTTATGGCCCTTTCTACCCAAACCAGCCTGGAATTGTGGCATTCTATCTGTAAAGTTTGAAAAAAGCTACCAAATAAGCCCCAAATCCATTTGCACTGGATTAAAACAGTTCTTTTTGTTAGCACAGACAGCTGGAATAAATATGGACAGCCACAGAAGTTGTGTGGGACAGAAAAACCTAGTTGTTATTTGAGTGAAATAATAACAATAATGAATTTGATTACCAGTGGTGTATGAGCAATCCTTTTCCCTCCTCGAGTTCCCTGCCTCATGTAAAAATGATTAAAAGTATGATTTACTGGGCAGTCTGTGGATTTAACTACCATTACCAAATGGCAGCCATGGTTTATGAGCAGTTAAAATGCAAATATTTGTTATCCCATCTCGCTGCTGGGCTCAGTTTTGCTGCACAGAGTCATCATTAGCTGCAGTACAATGTTTGTATATCTTAGTTAGCAAAAACCCCAAAATAACAAAAACCAAACACCAACCCCTCATTTATTCAACTTCCCTACATTTACATTCATGTTTGAATTTAAAATTCACTTTCCATGAATATTCTTCATTACCTGTCTCCACAAAGTTCTGCCTGATAAATTAATTGGCTTTGAAGAAAACAAATTCAAAGAAAGAGGAAAAGCAAACTCCACTTTGGGTTTTCCCTTTCCCCACTCCCATCCCCGAGGCCCCTCACCTCTGACAGGGATATTTTATATTTTATATTTTATATTTTATATTTTATATTTTATATTTTATACCTTCCAGTCTGCCTGGGGATGTGCTGGTTTCCTGAGGTGCACAGGGAAAACATCCTGAGGAGCTGAACGCCAGAATAGGGCAATTAAATGATTTTATGTCCTAATTCTGACACAATAACACAACAGTTATCAGCTAACATGATCTTTAAAGCTGCTTGATCCTTAAAGCTGCCTGTAAAGCTTTTATTGAGCAGAATAAATCACCCCAAACCCAGCCACTCCTTGTGCAGGCATCGGGAGCATCCGTGGGATCAATCAGCAACAACTTTATCCATAACCCTGAGCAGACATTCCCAATTTTTGGCTTAAAATATTAACTCCTAGAAGAGAGTTCAAATGTTTGCTGTGAATTGGTGCAAGCTGCACCTGCAGAGGTGCAGGAGAGGATTCCCTGGGAGAAGGGCAGGGATCCCTGGCACAGCAGCTCGGCTCTGCCAGGGCAGGGGGCACAGAGGGCAGGGCACGTCCTAGGAATGGCAAGATATGGCTGGGACACTTCCTAAAAATGCCAAAATATGGCTGGGACACGTCCTAGGAATGCCAAAATATGGCCAATCTCTTCTCGTTTGGCTCTAAATATTCCCACTTTCTAGGAAGGTCAAAATACAGCTGGGACACTTTCTAGGAATGCCAAAATATGGCAAATCTCTTGTCATTTGACTCTAAATATTCCCACTTTCTAGGAGTGCCAAAATCAGGCCAATCTCTTCCCATTTGGCTCCAAGTATTCCCAGCTTTGGCAGGAATGTATTTCAGTCCCAAAACCGTGTGTTGTGCCAATCCCAGCCAGAAAGGCAGGACATGAACTCCTCCATTCCATCACCTCTAATGCACATGAACTTTGTCATTCTGACCTGGGCACAGCCTGTGTGTACAGGAGCACCCACCACAGCCAGCCCAAAGCACAACCCAACATATCCCACCAGTGCAGACTGCTTCCAGGGTAAAAACTGTGCCAGGGTAAAATGTGCATTCCAAATCCAGAGTGGGAAAAGAGGAAATGAAAATATTTATCAGGTAACCCAAGTGCACAATAAACTGCATGCCTTGGTTCCAAAGACAGCTCATCTCTCACCTCCAGAGCTGAGCTACCCTAAAAGCACCTGCCAGCCTTGCCCTTGGGGTTGTGAGGACACAGTTCCTTTTCCACTCAGTATTTTAAAATAAAAGGGCCTCCCCACACCCCCAGCAAGCTGGGACAGTGAGATGTTTACAGGGAAACTCCTGGGGCTCCAGCAGAGCCCCTGAGTGCCCCCAGGACAGGAAATATTCTGTCCCAGCACCATAACTTAATAACAAATTCCATACTCAGTAATGTACCTTAGGTTCCATGGATGTTATCAGCAGGTGGAAATATCTGCTTGTGCACAGCTGCCATGGCTTTGACATTATTGTCCTTTGGGAGACTCCCCAAAACCTGAAAGGAAGTGAGGTAATTACAGTATTGAACCAGACCCCATCCCTTATTTATTCCATCTCTGCCTATGACAGAAACACCTGGAGGTTTTAATTAATTCCCCATAACATTTAGACATGCTGTATGTCTATAAACAGGAGGATGGGTGTTTAACGAGGTGCTAATTGTGTTTATTAATGAGTTCAGTGGAACTCAGCCCAGGCTGGACCTTGCTGCAGGTGCCACCCCTGAACTGCACCAGAACATTCCCTCCTGAGCCTGCCTGCTCAGCAAAGGGGTTTGCAGCAGGAATTCACAATGCAGCAGTGTTTTTAGGGTTAAATATCTGATATTTTGTTCCTAAGGTGGGATGGGAGGAGGAGGGAAGGAAAGGCCCCAGATCTGGAGCTGTTGGTTTGCAAACACAGGAAAGGCCTTTAAATCCCATTTCTGCAGGGGTTGGTAGCCAACATTGCAGCTGCTTGGAGCTCTGCCTGGAATGGATATTTCTTAATGAATCTTTTAAGCAAAAGCTCTGAAAGACTCAAAATTCATCTGGAGTGCAGTGAATTGGGAGTTTTATCCAAAGCCTATCAAAGACTCCCAGCACAGGCACAGTAAGTGGCACATTTAGTTCAGATTATTTATTTCCCCCTACACTAAACACAGTTTCCAGAAGCAAAGAACTATTAGATCACTCTGTTCTTTCAGGGGATGTTTCACCTGTGTTTACCAACTTAAACATGTTATTGTATTGCACAGGATCCCTGGGTTTGGTAAGTGCTGCTCTTTATTGTACTAATTTACTTTATTCCCTGTGGAAATGGCTCTAATTTGATGAGCAGATGCAACAGGGCTTGGAAATTATTGCAGGACACAGACCCAGAAAGGGGTCCCAAAACTTCCCTTAGTGCATGGCAAGGCAGGGGGATATCATCACCTCAGAAAATGAAATAGTTGAGGTAATTTTCTTTCCATTCTTCCTTTCACTTGTTATTTAGCTTTACATGGCTAAAGGTCCAGTGGGACTGAGGAAAACTCACTGGCTGCCAGTTTGCCAGGAGCATTAAGAACCATCCACTTCTGGAATGAATCCTCCCTTCCTTCTTTAATAATTAACTTCTGTGATCAAATACACCTCTCAGTCTGGTCTAGAAAGGGGGAAAAAAGGAATGCAAAGGAGAAAAGGAAAGGAAACAGGGCACTGGGCACCTTTCCATAACAGAAGAGCTGACTCTGACAGGATTTGGTTGTAGCTGGGATCAGACAAGGCAGAGCTGGACCATCAGACAAGAGAACAGCTCCTGCAAACAGACTCACCTTGGCTCCTGCTCCAAGACATTCAGCTGTGGCACGAAAGCCAAGGGAAAGCATGGAAAATTCAGTCAAAGAGGACATTGCCCATTTCTGTGGCAAATCTGTCCATGAAGAATGGGGGAACTGGATGGACACAAGGGCTGAGGGCTTTAAAGGGCTCCTACAAAAAGCAAATTAGGAATTTCAGGATTTTTGGGTTGGAAGGACCCTAAATCCCACGCAGTGCCACCGCTGCCATGGCAGGGATCCCTCTCACTGTCCCAGAGTGTCCCAATGTCCAGCCTGGCCTTGGGCACTGCCAGGGATCCAAGGGCTGCTCTGGGCACCTGTGCCAGGGCTGCCCACCCGGCCAGGGAAGGATTTATCCCCAGAATCCAAACCTGTCTAACTGAAGTTCCCAGAACTGAATACACACATAAACCTGGCTGCATGCAGTGGTACCAAAGCCTGGTGTCTTCAATGGATGCTTCAGTGTCTGGGCAACACCAAACAAAATGAGAACTGAAATCAAACTGTCACAGGAATAAAATTCAATTGAAAGTTTTGGTTTACCTGTTTTGGGCTAAATGAAAAGTCGACATCCCAATTTCCAGTGACCATCACAGCAATGCAGTTTAAGTCCCTTCTACACTTCCCCTGTACTTCCAAAGTCACTCTGAGGAATCTGAAATAGTCTGTAGTAACTTCACCTGCAAGAGAGGGAGACAGGTGGTGGCAGACTTAAATATTAGAGGTAACAGAGCCCTGATAATGGTGAGGAGAGAGTGACACAGATGGCAAAAGCAGTGTCAGTAAATCACAGAGTGACTCACTGCAGATGCAGCAAGGCCAGTGACAAGATATTTGAATGAAAAGGGAACTGCACTGAGTGCTGTAACACAGCGAGAGTTCATCTCCATTTCACTGTGAATTCTCATCCAGAGCGTGCTGGGGTAACCCAGCCACTGTCCCACAGCCACATCCACCAGGGTTGCTCAGAAATCACCCATGGACAAACTGGTGCCCAGCACGGGTGCCCTGTGCTCTGGGCAGTGGGGACACCTGGTTTGTCCTCAGCTGGGACAGGGGACACCCCAACCCTGCCAAACCCAGGCACAGCTGTGGCTGCTTCAGCCTCTGCTGAGTCACAGAACATGAATAAAACTGGAGCAGAGACAGGGCTGGGTCAGCCTGAGACACCACAGCAAGTTCACAAGGTAATCTCAATAACTCTGCAGAAAAAGAATTAAAAAAAAAAATTAAAAAAAATCCGTGTAGCTTCAGATCCCTCCAGTCCCTCAGGTTTCAGTCAGCCAGCGCTGTGCTCTGACACAGAAAGCTCATTCAGGCACAATTTCTTTTTGGTCTCATTCCAAAGCAGCACAGAAATGGCTTTTACCTGCAGAGAAAATTAAAACCTTCCAGCAAAGCTCTCACCCCCTTTGGGACACATTTACTGCAGGAGATGCAACTGTGCTGGGGCCTTTGGTTTCTGATAAAAACCAGAAACAGCTCCGGGCACCAGAACAATTCTGCTGTCCGTGGTCCCAACAGGAACTCTACTGTACAGAAATCCCAACAGGAATTCTGCTGTCCGTGGTCCCAACAGGAATTCTGCTCTGTACAGAAATCCCAACAAGAATTCTGCTGTCCCTGGTTCTGACACGAATTCTGCTGTCCAGAAATCCCAACAGGAATTCTGCTGTCCCTGGTCCTGACACGAATTCTGCTGTCCAGAAATCCCAATAGGAGTTCTGCTGTCCATGGTCCCGACAGGAATTCTGCTGTCCAAGGTCCTGGCAGGAATTCTGCTGTCCGTGGTCCTGGCAGCACCGAGGGCTTGGGGATGTGATGGGGCCGTGGGGTTCTCTGCTGGGGAAGATAATACAGACTTATAATGCACATTTCTGGTGCCTGGACCCCAGAAATCACAGGGGGATAATTAATAAATAAATGTATTAAATGCATGCCTTAGCCAGCATCCAGCTGGGCAACTTTGTAATGCGTTCAAGAGAAACGTTGGGAAGAGAGGACATTAAACTGGGTAATCCCTATCAGAAGGGTGTAAAATATCCTTGTATCTGTCAAAAACACTGAGCTGTCAGCAGCCTAAAAATAATAAAGACAGATCTCAGTTTCTGTCAAATCAGACTGACACAAAAACTTGAATATCAGTGTAAAAGGGGGGGAAAAATCAATGTCAATCCATTTCTCCACTCAAAAGCAACAATCTAACAAGACAATTTGCGCTTTAGCATGAAAATGATTACTGAGAGTTCTTTAAATGTGTTCTGCAAGAAACTGAACCAAAGGAATTGGCTTCACAACTGCCACTTTCCTGACTGAGATTTCCATAAGTCCTCTATTATTTCCAGAGACAGCCAGCACACAGCAGCCATGGATCCTGCAGCTCCTGTTGCTTTCCTGATAAAGGAGAAAGCCAGAGGGGCTGGAATTGATGCAAATTGGGGAGATTTCTTCCCTGAGCTGAAAAGCTCCTGGGGCCACCTGCGAGTTCCAGATTTCCACCCCTCTCAGCTCCAGCTGTGGCCCTCGAGCAGGGAGGATGTTTTCCACCTCAGCCACAGCTGCTGCAGCATCATCAGGCTGATATTGCAGAGAAAGAAAGGCCCCAGCAGAGCACATTTCCCTCATTTATCAAACGAGCAGGCCCCAGCAAAGCTCAGCCCAAAAGCACCAGCCCCATTTCTAAGCACTCAGTGAGATCTCAGTGATACACCCAAGTCAGACACGGTGCCACATCAACCTTCAAAATAACAAATCCAGCAAGAAAAACCCCCAGGGAGGAGCAGCAGCAGCTCAGTTCCATGGGGAGAGTGAAGGACACAGGAGATGTCCTGAGTTTGTACGTAAAGGAATTTGAAATGAAAAGGAATTTGTACATAATAACCTGAAACAGAAGTGTGATTTTTAGCTGGGTTGTGGGAAAAGCTGTAAAAATACTATTAAATTATTTTTTTACAAACAAACCATCGAATTGCATAACTTGGAGAAGGGTTTTCAGCCAGGACTCTGGTTTGAGCTTTAGCCTGGTGGAAGACATCATTCAATTGAGCTTTGTCCCCAGCCTGAAGTGGTGACCCAGAGCCTGGTTCTGAGCCCCAGCCCTGGAAGTCGAAGGCCAAAGCTGTTCCATTGCTTGATTGCCATCCAATAAAGCAGCAAACAAGTTCAAACCACAGAGCATCACTTATGCAGCCACACTCTGGTGGAAGCAAAGGGAAATTCTGAATAAACTGCTCACAGCACACACAGTTCTGCTCCAGCCACATAAATCATTCCCGATTCTGGCAACGGGAAAGAGGGAAAACAAAAATTACCCCCAGTTATCAACGGAAGGATTTCTTTAATTGCTTTGTGGCTAACAGCAGAGCTCAGCACAGCCCAGCAGGAACCTTCAGGTGGAAAAGCAGCCCCTGGAAAGGTCAGCAGCTCCTCACACACCCCGTCAGCTCCCATCCAGTCAAGGGAAAGCAGCAAACCCCTCCTGCCCCTCTGCCTGCAGCACATTCCCCCTGGATGAGTTCCCACTCATTGGAAAGCTCCACAGACACACAAACAGAGAGAACCTTATCCAGGATTGAATTTTCAAATCTCTTTTTTTCACCCTGTATTATTTTGAGATTTAAGCCATTGTGCATTGCCAGGCTGCACCAAATCCTTTTAATGGTTTCTTTTTGACCATGGAAAGCGTGGATTGCTTGTTTCCACATGCATTACCCAGGCACTAGGGAGGTGTGTCCACAGAGCTTGAACCATGGCATTCAAAGTCCATTGAAAAAACAAACACTCCAATTGTTTGGTTTTTTCAAGATCAAAATGCTACATTGCCAAAAAAAGGTGCATGAAATATATGTGATATAAATATATATAAATATATATATTAAATATTTTAACCAAGATGCTTCATTGTAACTTTTATAATAAATCAGTCTCAAAGTAGAAATGAAAAGCACTTCATGCACATGGCCCCAGGTGCCACAATTTACATTTATCTGGTGAAATGACCACCAGGCCAATGCCTATTGCACTTTTGCTGCTTCTGCCCTGTGTTCAACAGAGCTGTGCCTGGAAAGCCTGGAATAAACCTCATGTGAAGCCCAGACAGAAATGTCAGGCTGAGCTGAGCCCAGCTCACAGGCCCTGCTTCAAACGTGGCTTCAATGGCAACACAAAGAATTATAAAATAATAAAATAATAAATAATAAAATAAAACAATGGCAAAATAAACCAATGAGCTCTGTCTCACTGTCTGAGCCATGGGAGCGTGTGGAGCCTCTCCCAGTTTGGAATTAAACAATGCTGGAGTCGTGAATAAGCAGAGCCCTGGTGCTGTGCTGAGGCACACAAAGATAGGAAATTGCAGACATATCACTGCTGACAGGGCTAAGCAATAGGTGATTCAGATAAGTGGGGTTGGAATAAAATATGATTAAAGCAGTCTTTCCCATTCTGCTTTGATTTAAGAGTACAAAGTGCAAACTATTCATCTTGTGTCTAGAGGCAGTAAATCAGCTGATAAGAGAAGTGAAATGTAAGTGGGGTGCCAGGAAAAGCAAAGCACCACGTGCCAGCCAATTGCTGCTGGAGAGAAGGAGCACGGGCTGCAATAACAACGCAAGGCACCCACCCTGGGCAGCACCAGGAAAGCACAGAGACAAACCCCAAAACACTGAGGGAGGGGGGAAAAGAGGGAATAGCACAAGGGTTCAGGTCCCTTGCTCAGTTTTGTTTTGGTTTGGCCAGCATATCCCAGAACTGATGGGGTTTAGGAACAGCAGAGGAGCTGCTGAGTAACCTGAGGGACTCTGGGGTTCTGCAGAAGGCAACACACCAGCAGCTCCTCCCCACTTCTGGAAGGGGGGTTAAAATCAAGGCTAATTTCCATTTACTGTGGGTTTGAAGGTCAGGGATTGTCCTCCTCAAAGGTAAAATCCATCCCTGTGAGGGTGAGCCTGGGGGGCATCACCAGCAAGGCAGGAACCCAGCACTGTTCCCACTTCTCACTGTGCGAAAACAAGGGAGAAAGAGAAAAAAAACTCCACAAGCAGAGCACTTGTTGGATTCAGGTGCAATTCCCCAATTCCAGGCACTGGCAGAATTCTGCCGTCCATGGTCCCGACAGGAATTCTGCTGCCCA
>JAHXMQ010003857.1:650773-661259 GCA_020466415.1 Ammodramus savannarum pratensis
CCAAGGAGCCCCAGGAAGGGCCCAGGAGCCCCAGGAAGGGCCCAGGAGCCCCAGGAAGGGCCAGCCAGAGAAGGGGACTGTGCTGTTTGCAGGCTGGAGCAGGAGCTGTGCTCAGAAACAATCTCTGCAGCATTCCCATGCCAATCCCTGGCTGACCCTGCCACCCTCCTGCACTCAGAGAAGGCTCTGCAGGAGAGAAGTGGCCCTGCTGGTTAAGCAGCACTCCCTCAGGTGAACACTCCATTTGAATTTCTATTTAAACTCCATTTCTAGTGCCCTGGAGTGGCTGAGGGGCCTTTAGGAACTTCCCATTGATCCCAGCTGAGTGATGAGGAAATGATGAGTCCGAGTTCTGAGCCCTGTTATTATTATGCCAGAAGAAAAGCGGTGCCTGCAGCACTCCTGTGAAGGATCCAGCATTGCCTGGGACAGAGAATGAAGCACAGCTCCCAGCACAGCTCCCTGGGGAGAGCAGCCCTGTCCCAGCCCATTAGGCACAGAAAACATCCAAGGGAGCTTTACACTTTGTGTCCTTCTCCCAGCCATCAGCTCAGCTTTTTCCCCTCTCTCTCCACTTTTAAAAGATAAAATCGAGAGAGTCAGGATCCAAAGGAGACTCAGTGTGGGTGAAAACAACAGCAAAGCCTCTTGTTCCCTCTCAGCAGCCCCAGCAGACGCTGCCCTGGCCACGTGGGCCACAGCAGCTCCTAAAGATTCAGGGAAAGGTGATGAGTCAGTTCCTCTATCTTGATCAAATTCAGCTGGAACTGCAACAGCAGCAAAATGCACTTTTATCTCCAAGAGGGGGAGAGAAATAGAGGGCACAGATTAGACACAAAGGACAGAACCAGCACATTCCCAAACCCGAGATTCTCATTAAGGCACGAGGAGAGAAAACCAGTGACAAGTGTGCTGTGCTGCGAGGCACTGAGTGGAAAAGGTAAAGAAAATGTGCATTATGCTCAGGACATTATAATTCCTTACAGCACCAAGTTTGCAGTGTTTCAGTTGAAGAGAAGGAGCCAATTCCTGCTGAAAGGCTGAGCCTCAGCCCCGAGCAGCTGATGGTGAGCACGCTGCTGACTTCCAGCTGGATAAAACACAATGGAACACAGGAGAAAAGGGGATTAGACCGTGAAATATAAGTATGACACTATTAAAGAATATTATGATACTTCACAGTGTAGAAAGAATAAAAGGTGGGATCACTGGGCTGTGAAAGTTCTTCTTCCCTCAGATAAATTCCGAGCGCGGCGTTACCTGACAGAGGCAGAGGGAAGCTCCTGCTTCAATAGTTCCTCTAATTGCTTCAATTCCTTCAAATTCACTGGGAAGCTGAGCACCTCTCACTGACTGAGGCACAGGGGAGCCTCAGTGCTGCTGG
The DNA here is from genome assembly GCA_020466415.1 of Ammodramus savannarum pratensis. Taxonomy (NCBI): domain Eukaryota; kingdom Metazoa; phylum Chordata; class Aves; order Passeriformes; family Passerellidae; genus Ammodramus; species Ammodramus savannarum. Next base: position 652,158 of record JAHXMQ010003857.1, read on the forward strand.
TGGTCCCCAGGCAGGCTGGGCTTCACCAGCCAGGGACCCCAGGGTGATCCCTCTGCACCCACGGGCACCTCTGGAACAGCTGCACCCAGAAATGGGGATTAAACAGAGGGAGAGTCCATGGAATCCAATAAACACCAGAAATTGGGATTAAACAGAGGGAGAGTCCATGGAATCCAACAAACACCAAAATCTGGGATTAAACAGAGGGAGAGTCCATGGAATCCAACAAACACCAGAATCTGGGATTAAATAGAGACAGATTCCATGGAATCCAACAAACACCAACAGCTGCTGCACCCAGAGTTCCAGAAATTGGGATTAAAGAGGGAGAGTCCATGGAATCCAACAAACACCAGAATCTGGGATTAAATAGAAGGAGGTTCTGTGGAATCCAACAAACACCAGAATGTGAGATGTAATAGAGGGAGATTCCATGGAATCCAACAAACACCAGAATCTGGGATTAAATAGAGACAGATTCCATGGAATCCAACAAACACCAGAAATTTCAATTAAATAAAGAGAGATTCCATAGTACCCAGCAAACACCAAGAGCCTGAGCTCTGCCCACAGAGTGAGAAATGGGTGCACTGGGCTGGACAAGGAGGACAAACAGCAATACCCCAGCTACAGCAGAATGTGAATCCCACCATGTGAATCCCAGAAACGCTCCCAAAATCCCCCTGTGTGAGAGAAATCCCAATGGCAGCAGTGCCTGAAGGCGCTGGGGGCCCTGGGAGTTCCCTTGGATGAGGCAGTCACACAATAAAGCCTTGTTTGGCCTGCAGAGTTTGAAAATGGCTCAGTTGGATCTTGAGGGATTTTTCCCCCTCAGTGCTCATCTCTCCTGTTTAAAGGCACCTCAAGAGATGTTTCTGAGAAGTTGTAAGTATTTGTTTTATCCACAAGAGTGCTTTGCCATGGGAAAGGAGTGCAGGGCTGCCAAACCCACTGCTGGGTGTGGGTGGTGCTGGGGATCCTCCACCACACAGCACCTGCTGCACAACAGGCAGTAAAAATCTGCCTCTGCTGGGCAAAATTACCCTTTTCCTATAAAATCACCTTAAAGGCAGCCCCACAAATGTTCCTACAGCTGCCAGCGTGGAGGTCAAGCCCTTTCCAGGGCAAGAAGGAAAATGTCCTTGGGAAATAAGCAAGACCATGTATTAAAAAATAATGGAAATTTAGAAATTTAGATTATAAAGCTTACAGAAATAGATTAAAAGTTTATATATAATATATAATAAATATATAATATATAATATAATATATAATATATAATATATAATATATAATATATAATATAATATATAATATATAATATATAATATATAATATATATGTTATATGTTATATGTTATATGTTATATGTTATATAAATAAATAAATAAATAAAATTTTTCACTAACAGCTTTTAAAAGGTATTTGAGGCTCCCAGTTAAAATAAAACAAACCAAACTCTTAGCAGGCAGCAGAGGACTGGAGTAGCTCGTACTGAAGGATCTAAACAAGATAAATAGGAGGCAGAAGGGGATGACACAGCAGCTCATTAGGAATGGTTCACAGAACAATCTTATCAGTGAAAACATTTCCCCCCCTCGTTTTAAGAAAGCATTCATTTAATAGGAAAATTAATTCTGAGCCTTGACTAAACCAAGCCTGGAGCCTTTCAGCAGGGATGGAAGGAACTTGTTGGGTGTTTGATTTCCAATTTATGCCCAGACAAGCCTGGAAACAGCAGAAGTTTGATCCAGGTTAGAAATCCATTATTTAATTTTTTCCCTGGTGGGAGCTGTGGGCAGCTGATGCTGCCATGGGGAAAGGGAACTGGGGAGCATCCTGGAAAAGGGGGAGCTGGGAATGAACAGATTTAATTTAATCCCAGGGAAAAGGGGGAGCTGGGGATGAACAGCTTTAATTTAATCCCAGGGAAATGGGGAGCTGGGGATGAACAGATTTAATTTAATCCCAGGGAAATGGGAAGCTGGGAATGAACAGTTTCAATGCTATTGGTGCCATTTCCTACCACAGAGGCACTGGTGGAACTCCAGAGCTGGCTCTGAGCAGGACTCAGAGCTCCTGGTGGGTCCCTTCCATTCACACCCTGTGAAAGGCCTTGATTGGTTTTGTTTGCTCTGAATAAAATGTGGCATTTTCCACTCTGTCATTTTTGGCCACTGAAGCATTTATTTTTTAACAATCTACCATCTAATTTTTTACTTTTTTTTTTTTTTTTTTTTTTTGAGCTGAAATACCTGCACCCCCTTGAAATTGAAAGCTCCAACATTTCATTTTCTTTTTTAAATATGAGTTTTTGCAGGAGCGATGGCAGAGATTCCAGGGGCCTGGAGCTGGGTTTTCATTTAGATAAGCTGCCCGTGGCCAGAGAGGTTATTTACCTTATCCCCACCATCTCTGGGCCTGGGACAGCTCCTCAGGAGCATCAGCAAGTCTGAATCTTGTGCTGCCAGGGCAGGGGGAGCAGGAGAAATTATCTGCATGTCAGAGCCCTCAAACATGCAGTAATTCCATAAGCACTGGCTCCTCCAGGCATTAATCATCCCAGATAGTGCAGCAGCTCCTGCCTCCCTCTGCCACAAACCCAGAGCAGAGCAGGCTGCACCGAGCCCAAGGAATGGCAAATTCAAAATTAAACATATTCTTCTTCTCCCATAAAATTATTCATCCCTTCTCAATCCCAAACTGCTTGAACAATAATATTTCCCCAACCTCCTTCCCCCAGTGGGAGCTGCTGGAGACACAAACACAGCAGGAATTCATCCAGAGTTCATTGCAGTGCTGGGAAAGGGTAAAGTGACCCAGTCACTGCACCCACTGACAGCTCAGAGATGCCAGAACTCCATTAGCACCCAAACAAAGAATGATCCATTTATTGCTGCAATTCTCCATTTAGGACTCACTTCAGGAGCCCCCAGCCCTCAAACCTGAGCCCTGTGTCTGCACTGAGAGAAATGCTTCATGTGATAACGACCTTAAAGCTTATCCCTTTCTTGTGAACAATGAAAATGAGCTCCTAAATGAGAATTGTTTCTCATTCCTGGTGGGGAAACTGAGGCACAAAGCATTTCTGCTGTTCCCTGCAGGCAGAGGGGGGTGCTGGCACTGCCATGGCAGCTCAGGGGCTTCACATTCATTCCATGTCCCTTTCAGTCTGTTGGGTTTGGGTCTCAGAGCCCAAACATTTCCCAGAATAATTCCAAAGCTGTGCAGCTGCCTGTGAGTGGCACCCTCATGGAGCCAAACCTCAGCCCCTCCTTTCCTCCCCACCCTGCTGCAAACCCTCCATCCCCTGCAGAAATCAGCACAGGACACAAAGGGGGGACTACCTGCAAGGTGGGATTTTACCTCAACTACTGCAAGGTGGGATTTTATGGAATCACAGAATGACAGTTTGGGTTGGAAGGACCCCAAAGGCCACCCAGTGCCACCCCCATGGCAGGGACACCTTCACTGTCCCAGGGGGCTCCAAACCCCAGTGTCCAACCTGGCCTTGGGCACTGCCAGGGATGGAGGAGCAACAAACTTCCACCATTTCCTTTCTGCTGCAGCAATTCAGTTCTGCTCCTACAAGCTGCCATTCTGTGCTTTCCAGCCCAAACCCAGAGCGAGCAATGCCAGCCCAGGGTGGCAGTGCCAGCAGTGCCGAGGGCTGGGGAGCTGGCAGTGGGCACACAACACCTGGAACACCTCTGGCAGCAGCAAACAGCAGCTCAGTGGCAGCAGGGCAGCAGCAGGGAGGGTTTCACCAGGGAAACAACAGGAGCTGGGCTGGGATATGCTCAGAGCAGCCCAACCCAACCCCAACCCATCCCTGCCCTGTGGAGAACCAGCCTGGGGGCTCACACAGCCTGGAGAAGAGCAGAGCAATTCCACAAACTCCATTTAAACAAGCTCAGATCTGCCTGGGTGAGCTGCCAATTTCTCCTTGCACATTCCTGCCTTGTACAAAGGGAAATAAGAGCAAAATCTGGTCCCCAAATTGCCAACAGCTCTCTGAATGCTAATTTCGGCTTTTCAGATATCCAAGTACATACAAAAGCACAGCTCAGGTTTGAAAAACAACCAGAATTGGCTTTAAAATATCTGCAGCCTCTTTTCTGGATGTTCCCCAGGCAGAGCACAGCTCCTCCCTATGGCCAAGGCTGCATCCCAGAGGAAAATCTGCATTTTACCTGTGCTGGGGCAGGCCCCACACCTGCAGCTCCATCCAGAGGGAAATCTGCATTTTACCTGTGCTCATCCAGACCCCACATCTGCAGCTCCATCCAAAGGAAAATCTGCATTTACCTGTGCTCAGCCATGCAGCTCCATTGGGCTGTTCTCCATCCAGAGGCTCCTCAGGCACCACAGAGTTTCCCTGGGAAGCAGCTCCTGGCTCCAGGAGGAGTTTGAAGCATCTCCAAATCCTGGAGAAGGATTTTTCAGGGTTATCCCAGCATGTTTGACAGAGCCCAAACCTCCCCTGCCCCATTCCCAGAGCTGCAGCAACCATGGAAAGCCAGGGGCCAGCAGGTTGGAAAGTTTCTTTCACAGACTTCTAATTGTTTTTGTTATTAACATGTACAGCTCCCATCCCTTAGCACTTCACATCAGCAGTTATTTTAATTAAGCTGCCCAATGTCACGATTTTCACTCAATTCAATTGTTTCACTGAACCAGTGCCAGCTCATGTTTTTAAAAAATTGATGAGCCCCTCTGTGAGATTTGTACACCAGGCAGAAGCTGTGCAGCTGCCTTGGGGTTGTCACAAATATTCACATTGTGGCAGCAAAAATGCCCAGAATTCTATTGCACAGCAGAGTAACCTGCCTGGCAATTAACCAGCAATTAATTGCTTTAAAATATATTCAGCTGACTGTTGTGGTGTTGTGAGGGTACCCAGGATGAGGTGAGAGATGAGAATTTGACCCCATGTTCTCAGAATTATTATTAATTATATTATTATATTAATTATAATTATATTATTATATTAATTATATTATATTACTTATATTCTATCCAATATAATATAATATAATATAATATAATATAATATAATATAATATAAATGATTATATTATATTATATTATATTATATTATTATATTATTATATATATTATAATTATATATATATATATACAATATGATTATATTATATTATAATATTATTCTTTCTATTCTAAAACTGTACTAAAGAAGGACAAAGGAGCCATCAGAAGGCTGGAAAGGAATGAATAATAAAAACTCATATCTGACCCGAGTCTGACACAGCTGGCTGGGATTGGTCATTAATTAAAAACAATTCTCATGTTGGGTGAACAATTCTCCAAATCACATTCCAGAGGAGTAAAACATAGAGAAGCTGAGGCTTCTCATCTTGCCAGGAGAAGAAATCCTAGCAAAGAAATGTTTCAGAAAATCTCACAATAACAGTTGGCCATTTTGAGAATGGGTTGATTATTTATTTGTAATACCTAAAATACCCCCAGCCCAGCTCCCTGTGCTGCTGCCTTGGCAGAGGCTGTCACTCCTCAGCAAGGAGGGAACACTGCAGAATAAATTCTGAGAAATTTTAGGGCCTCATTTGGAGGCTCTGAACGTGTGCATGATGCACATTAACAAATATCCCATATTTTATCATCACAGCTTCCCTCTCCCTGCTTATTGTGCATTTCATTTGCTTCAGTGAGGCAGATGGGGACAGAATATTCCATCTCTGGGAGGGAGCAAGTGCCCCATCAAGCAAAACAGACACTTCTGGATGAACTTGTGCTCTCCAGACCAGTTCCTCCACAGATAAATAAACCACGGGGAAATTCAGGTTATCAAGTAATTCTCACGGATATGATAGACTAGAAATGGAAAATATGAAAGGAAAATTATCTCCAAGTATTTCAAAGTGACTGCAGAAATAAACTAGCTTTTCGAAATGATAAAATACACAATAATATTTCTATTTAAATTCTGATTTTTATATTTATTTATTAACAACAAGCATTTAAACTTCCATGCTGTCACCTTGTATCCCTTTTTAAAATAATGTAAAAGAGGATTTTTCAAAGAATATACAAAAAAATTAGAGAGAAGCAGGAAAATGGGAAAGGTGCTCTCCCACAGGCTCACAGTTCCTTTTCCCAGAGGTTTTCTCTCTGTGATCAAAACAAGAACCACAGTGGCACCTTCCAGACTGCAGAGAAATCATCACACTGACAGATTTGCAGGATCCCATTATCAGCACTTATCAAATATCTGCATTTATATTGGAAAATAGGAAATTGCTGTTGAAAATGAGGCAGAAAAAGCGGGATGGGAGGCATTTTAGCCGTGCAGGATGCAGGTGAGATCCCAGCAGACACATTTATTGTGCTCTTTAGGGATGCAGACACACAGCTCAGGCTCCTGGTGCATTGTTCAGGGGTGATCAAAGCCTGGCCATAGGAGGATGAGGTTTTCCAGCAGAGGACAAGGTTTCCCAGCAGAGGACAAGGTTTTGCTGCCTTTCTGTGCACCAAAGAGGGAATCAAGGCACATTCTGTCCCACCTGAGCTGGCAGTGGCTCCATGAGTCGATGGCTCCTGCTCCCAGCCAAGGGATCAACGCTCTGTGCTCTGCCAGATCCCAAACCACGTTCAGTACAGCCAGTTTGGGATGGCCCTCACTCCCTCTGGGACCTTCCCTTCCTCATTCCTACAGAATTCCTGGCTCTTCCATCCCATTTTCCCAGGTGTTTTCTGAGGGGTGCACTTAACACCTCCCAGGTGCTCTGTTTGATTCCAGAGGTGTCATAGTCACAATTTTTGAAAAATCCCTTTGCCAGGATTTCTTCTCCTGGGAAGTTAAAAAGCCTCAGAGAAAAATGTAAATAATAATTGTCTGATTCACTTCTCCTGTGTTTGGTTGCTTTGGGATGTGGTCTGGAGATTGTTTACCAACAGCTGCATGTTGGGTTGGTTTCTTGTGAATTGTTTTGACTTAATGACCAATCACCATCAGCTGTGTAGGGACTTTGGAAGGAGTCACGAGTTTTTATTCTTCATTCTTGTTAAGCCTTCTGTAAGTATCCTTTCAATGGAATGGAATGGAGTGGAATGGAATGGAATGGAATGGAATGGAATGGAATGGAATAGAATAGAATAGAATAGAATAGAATAGAATAGAATAATAAATCAGTCTTCTGAGAACACAGAGTCAGATTCTCATCTCTCACCTCATCCTGGGGACCCTCACAAACTCAGCACAGGGAGCTCTGAGCCATGCAAACCAGGCTTGAGAAGCCTTCATGAGCCAGCACAAATCCAGGCCAACACCCCATTGTCATTCCCAAAGGGAATTTGCATTTTCCACAACTTTTTCTGGTGCCCAGATTGCAGGGTACCCCAAGAACCAACTGCAGCTCTGATTTTGGGATGTTTTCAGCTCAACCCAGTTGGTGATGGTACCTGAACTGGTGGTTGTTGGGGAGCTCTCCTCTTCCTCTGCTTCCACATCCTGCCCTCACTGTCCTGGGTGTCCCACGAGTCTCCTGAGGGATCAGTCACCATTTCACAGGGAGGGAGGTGTCCCTGCCAGGGCAGGCTGGAATGGGATCAGCTTGGGTCCCTTCCATCCCATCCCATCCCATCCCATCCGCCTTTGGTTCTTCAGATTGCAGATTTACCTTTGAAGAAAGATGATTTCGATTAAGAGATGCAAAAATCAAAAGATTTGTTAATTGCATTGTTAGCCTTTCCAAGAGTTTGCACAGTTAATTTTCCACCACACAAAATATTGCAATCACAAATGTGCTACAAAGCAAAGCCAAGAATCAGTGAAGAACCTCTAGACAAGATCACAGTGTTCACTGATAGCTCAGAGGAGACACACAAGTCAGTGATCACACAGATGAACTCAATGAAAATCAGGAATTATCCTCTTCCAAAACCAACACAGAGATGGAGGAATAACCCCAGCCCCTCCTGATCCCTGCTCACCTCCCCAGGACAGCAGATCCCTGCTGGTGCCACAGAGCAGGAGGATTCTCCTGGGCCCACCTGCAGCTCCCAGGTGAGCTGTAAATCCTCTCCTCAGGCACTTGGCAGAACCAATCTCCTTTAATCTGCTCTCTTTATGGCACCTCCTTGGGCTGACAGAGCTGGGATTTATGGACTGTCAGCCAAGTCCACAAGGCCAATGTCTTCCTCCAGGAGCTCCCTGCCAGTGGCCAGGGAGGGATTTAAAGGCAGCATTTCACCTGCTGGAGCTCAGAGCTGCACTGTTCCAGCAGCAGCAATGAAAATGTACATGTGCTGGGCAAATTAATACAAAATTAGGGCACTGCTTTGTTGGAGTGATTTTCCTGCAGGGAAAGTGGAGCAAGGCATGGAAAAGTACAGCTGGGAGCTGTGGGGAGGTGTCTGTGCACAGTGACCCCTGGCAGACCCAGGCACCTGCACCACCCCATTCCTGATCAATTCCAGGGGATTTGCAGCCTCCCCAGGGCAGGGTGAGGGGATCCAGCTCTGGGGCACTGGCACTGACCAGCCCTGAGCTCCCAGGCCATGATTCTCTCCCCAGAAAAGAGCTGGGTGCCCTTCGTGCAGCACTTACATTTAGAGGCTGGAAAGAGAAGAGGCCCTTGAAGATCCAGAGGATAAAAATAATTACTTTTGATTCTGAAAATCAATATATTTTCTTAACCAATCTGGCAAGACTGTGTTCAAGTAATTAGTTAAGGAAAAAATTATTTATGTAAGATTAGTACTTAAATGTCTCCAATAAGATATTCATTGGCATAATATTGAGGGGGTAATTGTGAAGGATTAACTGACTTAGCACAAACAGGTCGAAAAAACAACAACTATTCTGGCTTAAAGGGAGTCAACAAGAGATGATAAAGATTTTTTACAAGAGCATGGAGGGACAGGACAAGGGGGAGCTGCTTCACAGTGATGGGGGGAGGACAGATAGGATATTGGGAATGAGGAATTGTTCCCTGGCAGGGTGGGCAGCCCTGGCACAGGTGCCCAGAGCAGCCCCTGGATCCCTGGCAGTGCCCAAGGCCAGGCTGGACACTGGATCTTGGAGCACCTGGGACAGTGGGAGGTGTCCCTGCCATGCAGGGG
>JAHXMQ010003857.1:661359-674328 GCA_020466415.1 Ammodramus savannarum pratensis
AGCTGCTCTGGGCACCTGTGCCAGGACTGCCCACCCTCACAGAAAAGGATTTCATCCCAACATTTAATCTAAATCTACCACTCTCAGCTTTAAACCATTCCCCTTTCCTGTGCCTCCACACTTGTGTCAGAAGTCTCTCTCCATCTTTCCTGGATCTCTCCATTCCCCCCTATAATCAGGTTTTCCATCCTCAGAGCTGTTGGGAGGCAGCAGCTGCAGGGTGCCAGCGGTGGGGCTGGCACTGCAGGCACCAGAGCTCCCACACTGCACATCCTCTGCCTTCCTCTCCCTCTCCTGTATCTCCAAGGGGACAAGGCTTGCAGGAGCAGGTCATTCCAGGGCAGCAGCGAGGAACACAAAGCCCTGCCAGGCACCACAGCTCCAACCCTGCCCTCAGGAGCTCTGCTGGTGCTCTGCTCCTCCCTGCCACAGCTCGGGGGCACACACTGTCACTCTGCCATGTGCCGGGGCTTGTCCTGCCTCCCAACACCTGGGCTTGCCTGAGCTGAGCCGCTCTGCTGGGCAGCACTCACTGAACAGAGGGAAAAGGGGGAAAGGAGAAACCTTCCCTGCACTGAGGCACTCAGAGCAGATGGAGCCTTCCCTCCAGCAGAGCAGTGTGCCCAGCAGGAAAGCCCCAAACCCTCCAGGGCTGGCACAGCTCCCCAGAGCCTTCTCCTCAGCAAAGCCTAATGGGCAGTGAAGGGAATCAGCCCCACAGTCCCCATCGTGCTTTCCAGTCCATGGCCCTGATTTACAGGATTTCCACCTCCAGCAGAGAGATGTTCCCTGCTGCCCTCAGGGCACAGATTGGCTGTGCCTGCCCGGAGCAGCAGAGAGCACAGGAGCTGCCAGCACAGGGCTCCTCACTCTGGAAATGCTGCTGGGAACAAGGAGGACTCTGCTGAACACCTCATTTTGGAATTTGCTGAACAGCAGCAGCAACGGCTCAGGGGAGAGGAACAAACTCTTCCAACATCACCGTGCAGCCTCTGCTGAGGCACGAACCACAACAGAGATAACAGAAGTGGGAATTGTTCTATTGGGTCCTGTATTTATGATATTGTTAACCTGGATTTGTCCTAATGGGTTCTGTATTTATGATATTGGTAACCTGGATTTGTTTTATTGGGACCTGCATTTATGATATTGGTAACCTGGATTTGTTCTATTGGGTTCTGTATTTATAATATTAACCTGGATTTGTTCTATTGGGTCCTGTATTTATGATATTGGTAACCTGGATTTGTTCTATTGGATTTTGCATTTATGATATTGGTAACCAGGATTTGTTCTATTGGGTCCTGCATTTATGATATTGGTAACCTGGATTTGTTCTATTGGGTCCTGCATTTATGAGTTTGGTAACCTGGATTTGTTCTATTGGGTCCTGCATTTATGATATTAACCTGGATTTGTTCTATTGGGTCCTGCATTTGTGATATTGGTAACCTGGATTTGTCCTAATTGGTTCTGTATTTATGATATTGGTAACCTGGATTTGTTCTATTGGTTCTGCATTTATGATATTCGTTCTATTTTGTTGCATTGGCAGCTCTCCAGAGGGACTCACACAAAGTTATCACCTTGCTAATGAAGTTGTATTTTTTACACCCGTGCATGCAGACACATTTGGTTAATTTTGGTTATGTACATATGGGTGTGTCCTTACAGCTCTCAGTACATTAAAACTGCATCTTTGCATTGCCCATTTGAAAATTCACCTCTTTTTTTTTAGCCTAAAACGTAGTTTTACTCTATGAAAACATAAGAATATTATACAAAGGTAAAAATTGTATTTATCTAAGACTGTGACTGTGTAAGCACTTGAGAAGTGATGGAAATGATTAAAACCACTCCTGTCCTGATATAAAGCCAAGAATGGAAATAATCTTGTTAGCAAGCAATTAGAAAGCCTCTGCCTCTCTCAGGCTTCTGTGGAAGTGCTTCAGAGATGCCCATTGCTCCCCATGGACCTGAGCAGAGCCATTCCACACGCTCTGTTTTTCTTTCTGACTGCATTAAAACAAACACTCAGTGAGGGAGGTTTTCCCCATCTCCTTCAGAAGGCTGCCACCATATGGGGGATTGGTTTTAATACAAGGCTCAGGTTGGGGTTTTGCAGGTGGAGCTTGCTGGAGGCTCAGCTCAGCCTCAGGAGGGGGGAGTTATGGGAATTGAGGCACAGAAACAGCTCTGTCCCCCCAAAGGGGTCACCTTTCCCTGTACAAACCTGCACCTTCTGCTCCCCATGGCATTGCTTCCATTCCTGTGTCACCCACTGGTGTCACCCACAGCTCTGTGGGTCAGGAGCTGCAGCATCCCAGCTCTGCTGGAATGATCAGTGAAGGATCAGTGAAGGATCAATGTCACTGACTGTTCCCTCATCTCCTGCTCCATGGAAGGCCCTGCCCATGGAGCCAGACCACCTTTAAGGTCTCTTCCAACCCAACCCACTGTGCCACTGAGTTATCCTCTGGAAAAATGAGCTCACCTGCCCAGCAGGAGTGTGAGGATAGCCTGGATCCAGAGGAGTGCCATTCCCAATCCATGGACAGCTGTGGGTGAGCACTGAAAGCTCTCACTGTGAGAATAAACATGATCCAAGGTAAACCACATTGTCTTTCTATGGGAATTAAGAAAATGACAGCAGGTGAAATGAGGAAAGCATAAAGCCTTTTGTTACATTGGAATTTCTCCACCAGATCTGACTCCACACTGGAGCACACCAGCTGAAGAACTAACCCCAAAACAGTACTTGAATTTGATCAATAGAATAAATCCCCATCTCTCAGAGGAACAGATTAAGCCAGAGGTTCTTCCTATCAAGCTATAAATGTCATGTGAAGATCAAGTTCCCATCTCACAGAAGTGTTTGTTCAACAGGGCCTTCCCAGGGAGCTTAAACAGAGCAAGGACCTGCAAATAATCCTGCTCTCAAATTTCATCCAGGGTAGTGCCACCACCCTGCCTTGTCCAGAAACCACAGAGCACTGCTGAAGGCCAGGGCTGGAGCTGCCCACCTGATTCAGGTCACTGCCAGGAGCTTTTGCAGATCTGTGGTGTTGTGAGGGTCCCTGGGATGGGGTGAGAGATGAGAGTTTGACTCCATGTTCTCAGAAGGTTGATGATATGATATGATATGATATTATATGATATATGATATGATATGATTGATATGATATTATATTAATTTCCCTTCCTGCCACACACACCTGGGTGTTTCTGTCCAAAGCAGAAACCTGCCTGGCCCTCTCAAACGTCAGGGGGCATCACTGGGGTCTTTATTTGATTCGTGTAGTGCCACTGGATTTTACCAACAATGACATCCCAGCGTGAGGTTTTGCTTGCCTCATAAATTCAAAGTTCTCTTTCACAGCAGATTTGGAGTTTGTATGCAGTCCCACTCTGGAACAGAAGACAATAAAAGTAATAAATTCAATGCATTCAGCTCATTTTACCTGGACCTGGCTCCAGCAGTTCCCTTGAAGCCTGGTGCTGTTGGAACACTCTGCTGATGCCTCCACTGCAGTCAGGGGGTAGAAAAGGAGGTGCAAACGAGGAAAAGAGGAGTTTTCCCAAGGAATGAGCTGAGCTCCAGCAGCTCGGGCACAGGGCTGTGAAACACCTGGGCTGCACAAACTGCTGCCCTCCCTCACACACAAAGGAGATTTCACCAGGCAGCAGCTGCTGATGCCAAGGAAACTGCGAAGATAAGGAGTGAGAGGAAAAGTTATTACATTTAAAATGTTATCATTAGCACCAATGGGTTTAAAAAAACCATCATAAATATTGCCTGCCACGTTCCCTTCCCACTGCCACGGAGCCAGGCAATGTTCCGGCTGCTCCTGGTGGCTGTGGAGCTTAAAGGAGGTTTTATCTCCAGTAAGTGTTTATTTCACTCTCCATAAAGTAAAAGGCACCACAGTTTAGAAATAATGCGTTCCCAGCCCTGAGTATTATGGGGAACCCATTATTTTTATTGCTTGCTGTGTAAAGGATATTTCATATTTAGGGAAAGGAGCTGTTCCCAGATAAATAAGGAGGTAGGAGCTGCATTAAAGCCTTGGTGCAAAATACCCATCCAATTATGAGGCAGGCAGTGCAGGAGTACATTGTACCTGCTGCCACAAGTTTTATAGCCCTGAGAACAATCCCTTATTTGCATGTGCAATTACTGCAGTTGCATTTGCAATTACATCAATTGTCCAATTACATCAGCTGTGTTTCCAATGAGCTAAAAGGGAAAAAAAAATCAAGTACTCATTGCTCTTTGCTGTAATAAAAATGTGATTTGCATTCACAGGAAAAAAGATTTCTGTTTGCTGGGAGATGAAATTAGACTACCTTGGGGTACTTTGCTTTTCTTACATGAAGCCTAAGTATTTCTGTGATATTAAAAAAGGTTGGAGCTGTTTGATAACTTGAGACTGCACAGTAATTTCTTCTCTTGGGCCACTGTAATTACTGTGCAGTTTTCCATTGTCATCAGAGAAATTATTTTACATTTAGAATTAATAGGACACAGTCTTGGGGCAGATCCCTTCAAGCTTTCTTTTCCTAATAACTTAGATCATTAGGAGTCACATACATTCCATTTCTCAGAAATGTGCAAAATGAAAGAAGTCTGAACTCCAAGCCAGAACTCTCTATCCAGCATTAGCAGCATCTGCTCTTTCTAATAACTCCACAGGTGGTAGGAAATCCCTTAATCTGCTCATCACCAATTTCCACATATGAAATGAGAGCTTCTGAAAGTGCAGCAACAATCAGAAAATACAGAAATGGAACCCTGGATTTTTGAAGTGTATGGAGCATTTCCAGGATTTTCAGCTCTTACTTCAGCAGTTTAGGAACAGAAAGTTTGGTTTATTTTCTTCAGTGCTGCATGAAGGCTGTGATTTTCCCCGTGCTGCAAATTTGGGCATCAGCAGAGAGGAATTTCAGGGAAATGTTCCCAAACCTCACACTAAGGTTGTGCAGGGGACAGGGGGAGCTGGGGGCTGCAGGGCCACCCTGGCCCCTGGAAATCCCTTCATTTTGGGCTATTTTGTGGTTTTGCTAAAGCCATGACCAACTGATGTCCCTCAGCCCTGAGCAGATGGAGGTGACATGTCCAGAGGTGGCCAAGCCACCATCCACGTGCCCTGAACTTTGATATCCATGAAGAATTTCCAGCAGGGGATGCTGGAGCCCCTGTGCAGGTCCTGCTCCCACAGCCACAGGGATGAAATCCCTCCAGCCCCACATTAAAGGCTAAACAAGAAAATAAATCTGCTTTGGTGGGTGAATGTTGCACCTGGAGGGAGCAGAGCCTGCTGTCTCCTGAACAAAACAGCAACAAAACCAACCCAGCACCTGATTTGCTTTTCCTCTCCTCAGAAACAGATGGGAATAACTCTGGGGAAGGGAAGAGCTGGCTGGGGGTGTCATCTGTGTGTCAGCTGAATTCAGGCTGCTGCTTAGATCAGCCTAAGCAGGGCAGACAGGCTCGCTCTGCTGCCTCTGCACCTCGAGCCAGGGAAGGAAGGAAGGTGCTTTGGCACTGCCAGATCCTTCCCAGGCTTTGGCACTTTCAGACAAATACACATTAATTAAAAAGGCCTGAAAAACTGACTCCTACAAACACCAGAAAAGCTTATTTAATTGTTACTTGAGGTCCACAATGAAACAAACCCCTCTGTCACTGAAGAACAGAAATGGAAAGCATTGAGCTCCCATCAGTTGCTCAGTTTTAACCTCCTCAGAGGTGACAGTCTCTGCCTCAGGGGTCTCCTCCTCCTGCACAGTGTTTATCTGGTATCATTTTAATGCATTCTTACCTTTCAGATTTGCTGCTTTCAGATGTGTTTTTCCCTTTCCATTACATAACAGCACACACTGAAGTTAAACAGAAGGCAACAGCAAGAAGAGATTTGTGGCCAAAGCTCAGCTGTTTCCACCCAAAGCTGCTCCCCTGCCCCTCAGCCAGCAGACACCTCAAGCAGCTCTGGTCTAGAGAGCTCATTCAAACCATGGATTAGACCCTGGGGGAAGTGAAAATGTTTTAATTCCTTTGAAATAACTTCCCTTTCACTCTGGAGTCATTAAAAGTGATGGGATGGAACAACTCCCACGTACTGTGGAGAAACCAGGAGCTGCTCTCAGCTGAGTTCCAGCCCCATAAGTGGAGTTTGGGAGCACTTTAAGCAATCTTGGCACTCCAGCTGTGTTGAGAGGTTTCCAAAGAGCCCTTTATTAGTGGTGAGAGTGTCCCTGTGCCCTCTTCAGACACTGAGGATGGTTCTTCACACACCAGTGCTGGCCCTGGCACGTGTGGATATCAGGAGATGTTCAGGGTGCAGCCTCCTCCTTCCCTGAAGGACAGCAAAGACCCTCAGCACAAAAGAGTTAATGCCAGAACATCTTTTTATTTAGTCTGACAAAGTCCTGAGCAGCAAACCTCAGTTTTTACACAAGAAAACAGAGCATATATTGGATATATTTCTGAAAGCAATCATTTCTCTTGGTGATAACACTCATTCTTGTCTCCAGTCACATTTTGTTTTCATGTGGAATTTGCGTGTAACTGTATATAGGGCTGAGACTGCAAACCTAAACAGCAAATGTTATAAATAAAGACCTTCACAGAAAAAAAGAAATGCAGCACCAAAGTGCTTTAATTTGTATTTGCCAGTTCTGGGAACAATTGCTGTGGGATGAATGCCTGGCTCTTTCTGTCAGGGAAACTTTGCTATTAATTCCTCAGGCTGAGAACAATTCTCCACTTAGCAAAGAGCCTTGGGGTATTAAAGCTGGGACAGCAGTTTTACAGCAAGCATCCACACAGGATGGGCTGGCAGAATTGTTGGCTGCTTGCTTGGAAGATGGAAACTCATCCCAGAGCCAGACCCAGTCATGGCAAACATCACCTGAAATTCATTAACATCTCACTGAACAATATTATTTTCATTTATTTCCCTTCCCCAACCACCTCTCCCCCGTTTCCCTTCACATCACCAGCTGCTTCCAGCCCAGAATTTGGGTCCCACACCAGGTCTGTGTTTGAAGCCCTCAACAAATGGGTTAATTGTGCTTTAATTGGCACCACAGTGACAGGAGACTGCACTGACAGGAGCTCTAGAAACCACTGAGAGCTTTTGGGATAAAAATGTGGTGCTATTTTAATGTTAAATTCACTTTATGAGCAGCAATATAGAGGGAAGGTGTTTAATTAAATAACAAGTCTTATCTAGACATTAAACATTTGGCATTGAGCAAATTAATTAGATAAATTTAGAGCCAGTGTGGGAGAACTGGACTGACACATAAACCCACTGTGCAGTTTAGGAAACAACCTGGAAAATCAAGAGTTCAAATTAAATGTACAGAGGTGTCCAACACTGAAGATTTCAACACAAATCACGTGGAACATTTATGACTTGGAGGATTTCTTATTTCTGCCTCAGTTTCTGCAGCACTAACCGAAGGAATATTTAGTGATGAATTAAACATTTGTGAAAAGGAAGGAGTTTAAAATGCTATGCATTAAGAACTTAAGTTGACCATTCCCCTTTTCTTGCCCTCTGCCTTCTGAGCTCTCTTATTGGAAAACCAGATTTCCATTAATAAAATAAATTTATTTCACTCTGCCTGTTGAGCAAGAAAAAAGCTTTGTGCAACTCCCAGCTGTGGCTTTGAGATACTGCTGCTCCCCAGTTCTTGGCAACTCCTCTCCCTTATTAACATGCCTATTTTTATAATATTTTAATAATGTTTTTATGGTGTCTCAGTGTCACAGCGCTTGCTGAGTGCCCTGCAGAGGTTTGGTGAGCTCTGTTGCATTTGTAGCTTCTTTTCTCACATTTTTGATCCTCAGAGCTGCTCGAGGTCATCCCTGAGCACAGCAAGCTGAGCTTGTTTGCCAAAAATAAACATCAGCAAGAAGTGAAGAAACACCCATGGATGTCAGGGCCCCAGAGAAAGGGAATTCTGGTTATTCACTGCACAGCCCACAGGGGCAAAGGTGGACACACATCAGCCAACCCACGTCCCTCCCAATCCTCTCCTGCACCAGCTGGCACTGAATAAATTTCCAGGCCAATCCCAACAAAAATTATGGAAATTGCTTCTCCTACTACAGCACACAAGGAAAATGCAAAGCCTGTGCTGTCCCATCCAACTGGTAGTGACAACTTTAGCACCCAAAAATAAGCGGTGAGAAAGGAGGGAAAGGAGGAACCATCTGAGCTGACTTACGTGAGTGCTTTTTTTGGCTTGGAACAGGAATTATTGCCAGCAAACCCCCACACTCTGACAGCCAAGGCCACCACAACCTGCAAAACAAAGCACAGTGACACAGATTGAAGTTTCCTAAAAATCCCTGAAGGAAAAATTCGCGGCATGTCCCCTGGCCCAAATGAAATTGTGCTCCTGTGCTTTGTCCAACAGTCAGGTGTTGGTATCACCTCAGAACCTGAGCACACACAATGAGAGGCAAACTCCAATAAAACTGATTTCCCATCTCTAACTGGAGCTCTTTGTCATTCTTTTTGCTGGGTTTGAAAGCAGAACTGAGCTGTGTTTGTTCAGCCCCACCACCCTGTCACCTTCACTGTCAAATCCAGTCACTCCTGACAGATGTAGGACAGGCACCTCTCCCAGGAATCCTCTCACAAACAGGGAGATCAGAAACACTCCGAGTGGTTCATTTGCCTTTTTTTGGCAGGGCATTGCTGCTTTTCCCCTCCTTTAAATCAGCACTTTGCTCCCCCCAGTCTCTGTGCTTTCACAGCACTGCTTCATTCAGCAAAACCCCCGAGGCCCCCTTGCTTCCCTGTGATCTGCAACTTAACAACACGTATGCAAATGAAATTAGTGCTGGCAAAAATAATTATAGTTCCTCATGGGAGGATTAATAACTGAAGCCTGCCCTGCTTAAGCTGGGGTTTAATTCTGTTATAGGCACTAGAAGAAGTTAATTCTGTGCTCAGTGTTGTGTGTGGCAGTTTAGAGGTGTTGAGTGAATGTAGAGGTAATTAAGTGGAGGGGAGGGGAGGTCTGGGGATACATCTATGAGTCCTGTACAGAGAGAATCATGGAACCACAGAAAGGCATTGGAAGGCACCTTAGAGACCATTTAGTTCCAGCCCCAGGAAATGTTCCACTAGAACAGGTTAATCAGAGCCCCATCCGGTATACAACCAAAAATTTTATATAGATATATATACATACATATATATATACATATATACACACATACATATATATACATATATAAACTTACATATCTATATAGAGATATTTATAAGAATATATTAAATTCCACTAGTGCTCATTAGCAGGTGGGTGAATGAACAGCCCATTTCTCCTGGATACACCCCCCTGCCATCCATCATTTGAAAGGGAACAGGATTCCTACCAGGTGTAATGATGCTGTATAAACCGTGCCCTCAGGCTGGGAGTATTTAATAAAAGAACAAGCTCCTTTTTATACAACATTTGTGGGAACAAATCAAATTTAGAGCAGGCTGTAAATCCCTCCCTCGTTACAGCATGGCTCTGCTGTGGCTGGGGGAAGAGGGACAGGAAGGACACCCACAAAAAAGCAGGAATCCAGCAGCAATGTACAGGAGCTGCCCTTCTATGCCAGGAATTCTCCTTGGGAAGAGCTGGGTGGGAAACCCTTCCATCCTTTCTGCCCAGCTCCATCAGCACCAGCACAGGGAGCAGGGCCCCAGCCTGGCCAGGGGCTCAAATCCCAGCTCAGGAAAGCCCCAGACTGCAGGGATTTAGCACCTTCCAGGCTGAAATCCCCCGGCTTTATCTGCCTGTTTACAGCCCTGATGAGCTGGATTAGCCGAGTGAAGCCGTGGCTACAGCAGCTGCTTTTCACCTAGGATTAGCATAAAAATCAATCAGCCCCCCTTCTGCAGCCAGCAAACTCCGACTGGGAGAGCTCCAATGAAAACAACATCCAGGTGGAAAATATGAGAGTGTGATGGAGCCAAGGAACACACGTCCAGGTTGGGCCTGACCTGCTGCAGCCGTGTGCTCACATTTGTTTAAAATCCACAATTTAGAGCTTGTTCAGGACTGAAATGAGGCAAAGCTGATGTTATTTGATTAACTTGTAACTTGATTTGAAATTGCTGCCCACATTAAGCTTTCCAGTGTTTCACCAGAGATGCTCTTTACCACAACAAGCTGCTTCTTTTGCTGTGATACCTTCTGGAAAAACACACTTCATTAGTGGTTAGGACATCTCATTAAAGCCCACAAAAAGGGTCTCAGAAACATCCTCACAAACACACTACAGGTATTTGAGAGTCATTGCAAATCATCGATTGGGGCTTTTCTCTATGGTCAGTGTCAGGGTTGAAATACAGAGAAGAACATCATCAATAATCCAGTAATAAATAAATTTACTGCTATGTAAAGCAGCCAGGTGGATGATAACTTACAAGAGACATTTATACAAATTCAGTGTCAGATACTCCATTCTTATGTGCAGCCAGACAATGTGATAGAACTACCAGGTCTCTGAATGGCTGTGATATTGTCTGGCTGCATTTGTGCTGATTTATTGGAAAGAAATCAGAGCATTTGGTGTGAGGTGGAGGCAAAACCTGCAGGTGAAGGTCACAAACCCCCAGCCAACCTGACACTTGTCCAACACTGTGTTCAGCCTGTCCCTGCAGAGAGCTCCAGGCAGGTCTGAGCTGCCACACTGCCCCGTGCCTGCTGAGCTGTTCATCCATGGCCACAGCTCCCACCTGCAATCACTGCACAGGAAAAGCCAGGCAGAACCCCTGCCCACAGCATCACAACTTCTCTTTCCCCCCTCAGGTAAACTGAAGTTCATTTGCAACTCATAGGAGTGTCCTTTTAATATTCTAACACCAGCAGTGCCTTGGATCAGCACAAAAAAATCCATTTTAGCTTCAAATCCAGTGTGTCCCCCAGAAATCCTCATTTGCTGCCACAGATACTGCTGGTAATTTACTGTGGGTGTGTGTCAGGCACCCAGGGATGTTCCTGTGCTCCCACATGGAGAAAACACTGCAGAATTTCCTCAATCTACAAGCAGGAAAATGGGTTCTGGTTTAGTTCCTGCTCAGCTGCTTTGGTTCATGCCCCACATTCAGAGAATCAGCTTTTCCCCTCAGAATAAGATTTATTGCATTTAGACCAACCAGGATTTCATATTAACCCCCTTTCCTGCCTTAACCTTTTCCTAACTGATTAAATTTAGCATTTCTACTTCTACCTGTCTCATTTAAATACTTCTTACACACACCTCTTTTCCATAATAACCAGAATTATGGACTTGCCTCAGTTATTCACATTAACCACCCTAAATGGAATTATGTATTTGTTTACAACAAGCACCCTTCAGGATCAGATTTTAACCCCCAAAACGAGTATAAATTGTGATGTAACCACATACAACAGCCTCCAGAGGAAAAAGAGATTTACTGTGTAATCCTGAATTTAGTAGTTCTTTCTTAAGCAGTGAAACCTTCAGAAGTGTGGGTGATTCTCCCCAATATTCTCAGTTAAATATTGCTAAAAATGCAGCTTTTGGATACTTCAGTGCAGATCCACCTCTCCTGCAGCTGTTCCCTGACCAGACTCTGAGGACAAAAATAACTTGTGGAAGGGACAAGTGCTGAAGCACATGGGTGCCACAGCTGTGAGCTCATTAAATTTTAAAAGTGATTTGAATCAGACACTAAAACTCCTGTCTGCAGCTCATTCCACTGCTCCTGCAGGGCCACAGAACGGTGAGAGAGACTTGGATTCTCCTCTTTTCCTGACAGGCTGGCTAATAGAGTGTTTGCAGGGATCCCCATGGCAGGGAGGAAGGATGAGGAGGACTCTAATGATAGAAGGCTAATTAATTACTTTATTATGCCATATTATTCTATACTACATATTATATTACATCCAAACTGAATCTGCCAAGCACTCAGCTCTGCACACACTGCACAGAATCTTGTGAGTGTCACCCTCAATCCTACACACACACACACCTGGCCCTGACATGCCAAGGAAACAAAACACCATCACTGTGGGTAAACAGTCTCCACATTGCATTCACTTTGGCACAAACACAGGCACAGCAAATGAGATAAGAATATTCTTGGGAAGAATTGTGCCTTGCTTTTCTCTGTGAAGAGAAATGTGCTGTTACACACCTGGCCCTGACAGGCCGAGGAACCAAACCACCATCACTGTGGGTGAACAATCTCCACATTGCATTCTACTGTGGCATAAACACAGGCACAGCAAATGATAAGAATTGTTTTCCCTTTCTCTGAGGTTCAGAGAATGTGAAACCCAGAAATATTCTTGGGAAGATTGCCTTGCTTTTCTCTGTGAGGAGAAGTGTGGTGGCAGGCTAATGCAGCCAGGCAGAGGGAATGGGGTGAGGTGATTAGCCAGGTGCTAATTGAGTTTGTGGGCACTCCCTGGGGCTCCCTGTGCTCGGTACCAGCCAGCTCGGTACCAGGGAAGGACAAGGCTCAGGGACGCAGCAGGTCTGGCTGTTCCTGCTTCACCTCCTGGCCAGGCCGCAGGCAGGGTGAGAATCCCTCGTGCTGCTCCCAGCTGGAAATGTCCTGAGATGGTGCAGAGCCCTTCCACAGCCGTGCTGCCCTCCTGCTCTGAGACACCTCAGACCATGGGGAGGCCAGCAGTGAGCAGGGAGAACCCTTCCCATCTGCCAGCCCCATCCTCGGATTTCCTGAGAGTGCTTCCAGGGCCAGGGGGCAGGCCTGGATGGGATGTGGGGCAGGAACTGTTCCCCATGAGAGTGGGCAGGCCCTGGCACAGAGCTAATCTTTAGTAATAGGGTCCAGCTGCAACTTGTTGGGGGATAAGATTACATTCTACATTACCCATACTGTGTCCTCCTACACCCCTGGATCCCTGGCAGTGCCCAATGCCAGGCTGGAGCACCCTGGGACAGTGGGAGGTGTCCCTGCC
>JAHXMQ010003857.1:681062-707718 GCA_020466415.1 Ammodramus savannarum pratensis
AGGGCACACACAGGGTCCGTGAGGGCACACACAGAGCCTGCCACAGGCACACAGGGATGCTGGCTGCGGGTTTAGAAACATAAGTTAATAACAGGAAATAAATAAGAATCCAAGAGAAACCAAAACTGTTGGATTGCAACAAAAGGGCATCCGTCTGATCTAAAGATCCTCAAAGCCAAGCAATCAAAGTTGGCCAAGTGTTCCAGCTGATTTTGGGAACCACCAGCTGCTCATTAAGAGCAGGCCCCTGAGGGCCCATCAGGAACACGAACATTTAATGAGTTGGCTTTGGGCATTCCCAGCACCATCTTCCAGGCATGAGAACAGCAAACTTCTGCCTGCAGCTCACTGCTGTCCAAATGGGCTCTCCCCAGAAACATCTGAGCTAAGAGCACTTGACAGAAGTTGATGAAGCTCCAGTGCTGCAGATCTGGTACCTGGCCTGGGCCCAGGCAGGCTGAGGAGAGCCAGGTGACCAGGCTTCTCAGCATCTCCTGGGTGAGCAGGCTTTTCAGCATGAGGCGATGCCTCCAGCAGACACAAATTAGAGATTTAGGAGCCCATTTGGGCCGTATTTCTGCCAGGCCATGCCTCTGCCCAGCCTCCCAAGGGACAAGGACACGATTTAGCATCTCTGGCTCCAGACAAGAGAGGAGCACAAGGACTGAGAGTTTCTTTTCTGAGCATCCTCGCTGTGAGGAGAGGCTGAGGTTGATTTGTTTTCCCATTTTCCTCCTACTTACACAACCTGTATTTAGCTTTGCCCTAAACAAATACTGCAAGGGACAAAAGCTTTCCCTCAGTGCCCTGAGAGCTATAAAGAGAAAAAGGAAGCCAAGCATGCCTGTAAATATATTTGTGACAGACACACAGATTTTCTAATAACATGAACTTTTGGGCTCTTTAAATAGTGCCAAGCTCAGAGGCAGAAGGTTACCCAGGATTAAAAACACCAGTCAATTCTTTTCCTGCCTTAAGGTCATTGAAACTTGTGCCTGCAGATACATTACACAAAGATTTCTGTCGTAAATGCTCTATTGCCTTTGTCTCTAACTTGTTTTTCCTTTGCCTTTTTAGTGCATGAAATAATTTTCAAATCATTAGATACAATAAATTCTTCTAGATGTTTACCACATCCTTGGAGGTCTGCATCCTTATCTTCCTCCACAATTTTCCTTTATCCAATCTCAAATCTAAATTGTAACAATAATAACCAGGAAAGAACATTAAAATCTCATTGTCTTCTCTGCAAAATCCATGATATTTAACTCAGTTCTCTGTGACCACCTGCTGCCATACATTTTCCCCACAGAGAAATGACTAGAAGTGATTTTATGAGGATTTTTGGTTTCATAAGAGTAGAACTGCAGAATAGAAGAGCTCTAGAAGGAATTGCCCCCTAAGATCAGCCCAGCTCTGAGCTGTGCCTGAGCTGTACCTGCCCTGCTCACCTGGGACACCTGCCTTGCTCCTCCCACACACACAGGATGGCAATTGTCCCCAAATGCACCATGGTGCCATGGCAGCTTTCAGCGTGACAAAACCTCAGAGAAAACAACCACAAGAGTCAGAGCTCCCTTGTATAAAACAGATTTCTAAAAGCTCTGATGCTACCTCGAGGGAGGAGAAGTTAAACTGGATTTTCAGCCATGGCAGACAGCAGACTCCTGATCCATTTACCTCAGGGAATGGAACACCATACCAGGGATGGCAGGAAGAAAAACACAAAGGAATTATTTTCCAGCTCACAATCTGAGCCCAGGGTAGAGGGCAGGCAGAATGTGTGGCCACAGCAGCCCCAGTGCAGAGCCCAGCTGGAGGATCCCCAGTTCTGGGCAGCCCAGTGAGCACAGAGCTGAGATTGGGAGCCCCAGAAAGGAGGAGCTGCCCTCCTGACACAGCTCCTTGGTGGGGCAAAGCCCTCCCAACCATCAGTCACAGCTCCCCAAGGCACACAGGGTGATGGCAGCCTTGGCACATCCCAGGGTGTTCCCAAAGGAGCACACACACAAGGGCAGAGGAAGGGGCTGTGCCAAAAAGAGATTTCAGATATATTAAAGAATACCTGAAAAGGCCTGAATATGGCACCTCTCCACAGCTTTCAATTATGAGAAGTTAAAACCAGGCATCACCAGCCCCAGTCTTCACTGAGGTCAGCATCCATTGGCCTCCACACACCCACATGGCTGCAGCAAACAGGAATTTGGGCTAAAAAGGAGTGCACTGGGTTTTTCCAACACAAATTTTCCATTTCATGCCCATTCCATTTTCTGTTACAGAAATTATTCCCACAACCACGGAGATCTGCCAATCTAAAAGCACAGCGTGCAATCAAATTAATTTCTGAATGTGGAGGAAATCAGGGACTCTTCACTGCAAATTTCAGAGCCGAGCTGGGTTCTGAGGTCCATAATAAGATTCACAGCACTCCTCTAACAGCTCAGATCAAACATTTACTGCAGATGCACTGGAGGCCACGAGGAGAGCCAAGTGCAGCAGCTCCACGTGCACCTGCACTCCCTCCCTCCAACACCTTCCCACCTCACTGCTGCTGGAGGAAAAGGCCTTTTTTTTTTATATATAATCCTAATAATATTTGAAATATTTTAAATATAATCCCAATAATAAATCCTACCTTGCTGCAGACCAGCTCTCTTCAGGATTTCCTTTCTCCTCATGGCACCCTGGCTGAATTTTGGAGGTGCTCTCTCCCAGCTCCCCTCTCTGGGTGCTGTCCAGGAGCTCAGCACAGTGTTACAGATGTCATCTGCCAGGGGAACACGCTGTGCCAGCCCCTCCTGCTGCTGGCAGATGTTCTGTGAGTGCTCACCAGCGATGAGAAGCTGGAAAAACCCAGCAGCAGCATCTTGGGATAACGGGTGGCTGCAGTTTGCAAACTGCCATCCAAGGTGGATAATGGACTTGGCAAAGCACAAGCTGGAAGGGAGCAGAGTGTTCACACAAAGCAGCTTGGAGGCCATTCAACCATCCCAAAAATGCTGGCACTGGCACCAACCCAGCCAGATAACCCCAGGGAGCAGCTCATGGGCACCCTGAAGGACAAGGTCACAACTTCAAGTGAGAGCAGCTCCAGTTTTTAAGTTTTGAACAGGAGTTCATGGCTCAGTGCAGAGCTGGGATGATGCCCAGCACTCAGTGCCCCCAGGGGAGGCAGCACAGCCTGGCACAGCACCCAGCAGGGCTGGGGATGCAGCTCCAGCTGCACTTCACCGGGGGCATCTCCCACCACATATGTCCCACTCACACCATCACAGTCTGATCACCCCAGGAGAAATCCTGCAGCACCTCTTGTGCTCTGCTTCAGCTGCAGGTGCCTCCAGGCCTCAAACTGTGATGTGCCAACTCAGAACCATGGAATCACACAGTGCCTTGGGTTGGGAGGGACCTTAAACTCACCCAGAGCCACCCCAGCCATGGCAGGGACACCTCCCACTGTCCCAGGTGCTCCAGCTCCACTGTCCAGCCTGGCCTTGGGCACTGCCAGGGATGCAGGGGCAGCCCCAGCTGCTCTGGGCACCTGTGCCAGTACCTCCCTACCCTCACAGGGAAGAAATTCTTCCCAATATCCCATCTAAATATATCCTCCTTCAGCTTAAAGCCATTATTTGTTACTTCATAAGAAGCCTTTTCTGTTTGAACAGCTCCTTTCCATTCTGCCTCACTGCATGGAGTCAGAGAGCTGAGATCACCCTGCAACAGCCATTCTTTTGCCTTGCTCTGGCCTCTCATGCAGAGCAATTTTTTATCTCCATTATTTAGCACTTACAGCATCAGATATTGTTTTCCAACACAGAAGAGGAACAAAACCAGTGGAACAGGAAAGAAAGGAGAAAAGAGAATTCCAGGTCTGGGTTATTACATGCCAAATTTCTACCCAGAATAAATTTTCACAATGGATCACATTGCAAATGCTGACAGACTCTTAATTGGAGCTCCACAGAGCTCACGCACAGCTACAGAGCAACCATTTGGAAATGTCTTGTTTAAAATACATTGAGGTTATTCAAAGCAGATATTGATATTCTCGTGTAGTACGAGATGCCAACAACGCCTCGCAGGCATCTCGGAGCAGCAGAATCCTTTCCAGCAGCAGGTGGGATGAAATGCTGACAAATGGGGTGGAAGCAGCACACAGGAATAAACTCTATAATATCCTATTTGTTTCCCCAGCCTGGCTGCTGGGGTTGTTATTTGTCAGGAGCTGGCAGCTGAGAGCAGCAGAGCTCAGCCCATTCCCACAGCTCTGTCCCAAGGGAGCTCGGCGGCAATTTGGGCTCGTTGTGCTCTCCCCAGGAAAGCACAGAGCATCCCTGGGGCCACAACTGCTGCTGAACAGAGCTCTGCTCTTCCTCCAGAGCAGCTTTATTAACAGCAGCACCTCTGTTAAAGCCATCCCAACAGGGACAGGCTGCCAGCTCCCACCCCGCACTGCCCCACTGCTGTTTGTCACTCGATGGACCAACATCTCCTGTCGTGCCCAGCCTCACAGAGCAGCAAAACCCCTCCTCCAGGCATGGACTCACACTCTATCAGGTGTACTTACATCCTAGGAAGAGCCAAGATATAAAATCCTCACTCAAGCAGAATGAAATAGCAAAGGAAAAACAAAAATCGACAGCAGGTTTTCAAAGTCTGTAAATTACAAAAAAAAAATAGTTATTGTGTTCTATGAATCTTGTTTGGGACCCATGCAGGGAGGGCTTAAAACACCTGGAGAGAAGCTCTTGAGGAGCACAAGCTCTTTGCAGAGCTCTGATTCTGCACAGTTGGGGCTCAGTGGGAGCCTCGCCAGTTCCTCGGCTTGGCCGGATTCTGGCCAGGCACCACGGCAGGTTTGCTCATCATTTATCATGATGTTGTCTCAGCTCGTCCTGCCTTAGCCATGAAATGAGACAATAAATATTTGCCTACCTCCCACAGCTGGGGGGAGGTTTAATAAGCTGAGGCCTGCTCGCTGTCTGTGGGAATGGCAAGCGTGGAATTGCCTTGGAGTGGGGGAGCAGCACAGCAGTAAATGCAAAGGTCAGGCAAACTGTGCTCCAAATGACCTCTGAGGGGTTCCCTGATCCAGGAGGGTTCCATCATGGAAAAGGGGTTTGGGGTTGCCATCCCACACAGCAAACAGGTGAATTGCCCACAGTACAGACAGGGGAGTCAAGGGCACCTTGCCCTGGGTGCCAATGTCCTTGAATGGAAGGGAAGCTCTGTATTGGGATTTTTTTTTATTCAGAAATCACAGCATCCCAGAATTATTGAGGCTGGAAAAGCGCTCCCAGCCCATGGAGTGCCAGCTGTGCCCAATGCCCACCTTGTCCCCAGCCCAGGGCACTGAGTGCCACCTCCAGGAATTCCTGGGACACCCCAGGGATGGGCACTGCAGAGCTCCCTGGGCAGTGCCATGCCTGGCCACCCTTTCCATGGAGGCATTCCTGCTGCTGCCCAGCCTGCCCCTCCCCTGGCACAGCCTGAAGCATTTCCCTCTTGCTCCTGGTGGCAGGAACGCTGCTCCCTGCCAACACAGGAGTGTAAAGGCAGACCAGAATCCTCATAAACAGCATTCTGCCTTCTTTAGTAAAATAATTTCCATTTTTTCTCTAAGCTGTCCATCTAAGCCCTCTTGGCACCCCATTTCTTCACTGCAGCACCTCCTCACAAACGCTGTCCATGGAGAGGAACCTGGATTTGTTCAGTCTGAGGTAACACACATTCCTGAGGGAATGTTCCTCCTCCCAGGTTTGGGGGGGACAGGACACAATGGACACTGAGCATCCTCACTCTTTCTGTACATAGAGCAAAATAAATTAAGCTCAGGAGAAAATGGAGCCTTTTTTGGTGAATTTCCAGAAGGGGGTTATGAATAATGCTCTTTGAATTCCAGGATGAAAAGTGACTGAGCACAAGAATCAGGGTTCTTCTGTCAAGCTGATTCTTCCAGGAAAGAAAGCAGAGAACACTCATCCTCTCTGTGCTGGATGCACTGCAAGCCTCATCTTCAGGGAAAACATGGGTACATTTTCACCTTGCTAGAGAAATATTAAAGAGAAAACAACTCTCAGTGTCCTCTGTAGTGCTCCTCAAACCCAGGGGCTACCACAGATCAGAAAACCTGCCAGGTACCCACAGGCTGTGCCCTCCTGGAAACACTTCACTCTGAAGGGCTTCTCCAGCATTTCCACAGCAATTAAATTGAGATTTATCACTCAGATGTCCAGAAAAGCTGTTTCACAAGTGATTTAAACTCGGGTTTAAGCACAAACACTCAGAATATTCCCAGACCCTTTGTGTTTAGGGTACCACAGTGCAACAACACACAGCCCAGAATAATGCAGTCAGATCCAGTTAATGCACTGCATTCTCACTCGTGGGCTGAAGGGTTAAAATGTCGTCAGCCTCTGCTTTACTCAAGCACAGAATTTTAATGCTGCCTTAGAGCTAACATCACTTATCTTGTCTTTTACTATTGCAGATTTTAAGTCTCGCCACAATCATTTGATTACACTACAAGATGTGCATTTAATGCTCAGTATTACCTGTGGGTTTCTGAAACAAAAATCGCATTTTATGCATTTTTACATCTATAAATTGCTCTTTTTTGTCTCTGTGGTAGAAATCCTACTCACTCAGAAGCAGTTTGCCTTTGAGTGGAGCAAGGACAGATTATTCCCCAATGCTGGTGTGCCCTTGCACAAAATTCAACTCAAAACTTTCCCAAATATTTGGGGTCAACTTCAGAGAAGTGTTTTCTACTTTGCAGGATAATAAAGTCCTTTGCAGTAACAACCATGGGACTAAGTGACAAATACAACTTAATCAAGGAAAAATCTATTTCAAACAGAAGACAAATTGCCTCAGGCCTTGGTAATTATCTCTCCGGGATTAATAATCAACTCTAATTTAATAATTGGCTTAATATTTTCTTTTTCAAGTTTTCAATAATTAACCTGCAGTCTCTCAAAAATAATATTCCCAGGCACTTCAGAGAATCATGTTATTTAATGAAAATAAAGTTAGATAAGCTGTCACTGGATTAAAAATCAAAGAGTAAATTCTGAGCCTTAGAAGGCTTTCACAACCCACAGATGTGCAGGGAACAGGTACCAGGAGTGCTGTCATTCCATGTGTGGGAATGGGAGGAGGGACTGGATGCCTAAAGTCAGGCTTTAGAGCAAGGCAGGTGAACCTCTAGGAATGGTGAAATGCCCAAAGCTAGGCTTTAGAGCAAGGCAGGTGAACCTCTAGGAATGGTGAAATGCCCAAAGCCAGGCTTTAGAGCAAGGCAGGTGAACCTCTAGGAATGCTGGAATACCCAAAGCCAGGCTTTAGAGCAAGGCAGGTGAACCTCTAGGAGGTGATGGAATACCCAAAGCCAGGCTTTAAAGCAAGGCAGGTGAACCTCTAGGACTGCTGAAATGCCCAAAGCCAGGCTTTAGAGCAAGGCAGGTGAATCTCTAGGAATGCTGGAATACACAAAGCCAGGCTTTAGAGGAATGCAGGGTAACCTCCAGGAGCAGTGAGGGAATGTGCAGTCCCACATCCCAAACCCCATTCCCACACAGCACCCACCTGGTGTGTCCTGCATGCATCTGAAGTTTGTTTGCCATCAGAGCCCCCTCAGTGTTCTCTCCTGGCCAGCTAAGGCAGTGCATCAAGAACAGCTGAATTTCAAAAATCTCTTCACACCAGAGCCATGCAGGGGCTGCCAAAGGTCAGGAAATAATCAGATGATGTTGGGAAGGTGCTGGCCCCTCTGCAGTGGGGTCTGGCCATTTTAAATACATTTGTGGCTGAACTGCTGAAGGTCATCCCTGGATATTTCAGGATTTTCTTTTCTTGCACAGGAACTTGAAGCCTCACAGCATCTCCTATGAGGAACAAGAGTTGATAAAGCATTTAAAGATGCTCAGCTCAAGGCACAGCCTGAGCAGAGGCAGGCAGGGCACACCCTCACCCTGTGGAAGCTGATCTGCTGCAAGCCCTGGGGCTTCTCCAGCATTTCCAGCCTCCCTGATGGCTCCTGACACTTGTGGAGGTGCCCATCTGAAGGGCTTTTCATTCTCCAGCTTTGATATCTCCTGGTGTTTACTAGAAAATCTCATTCTGAAAGCAAATCACAATGCAGAACTTCACATGGCTTTTCAGGTGTCACACATTAGCTCTAATTCTGCTGAGAAATGGCTTTTCCTTTCATGAAACCCCAATCCTCTCCAGCAGCATGACACACAGTGCTCTGATTTCACGTGGCCCTTTCATTGCTGGAGCAGGGAGAGCTGCTCTGAGGAGATTGGGACTGGAGCTCAGCATCCCCAGGAGTGCCACAGGGGCTGCTCAGTTCACTCCATGTGCCTCTCTCACACTGCCACCAAGTAATTGCAAATCTTAAAAGCTGAGCTAGAAATAACAGGCTGAAATAATGCCGAGATCTCTGACCAAACTCACCCACAGCACTGAATTATTCCCTCCTTCAGCTTTGTGAAATCAGCCCAGATGAGGTGTTTCGGAGCAGAGTGGCTGGATCCTGTTAACTTTTTGTCATGGCTCATTTCAGGGAAGTTGGGTCTCAAGTCAGCCTCAATTTGGAACTTTGGCAGTACCTGCAAAGTTAAAATGCGCTGGGCAGAGAAAGTATGTTCATTTATTTTCTAATGTCATTATGGATCCAGAAATCAGTTACCACCAATTTTATAAATACAGAAAAATAATAAAAATAATTTAAAAATCAGTCTCCTAACCTCCTGGGATTTCTAGGTGGTTTTTAAATCAGTTTTCTTTTCATAATCATTTTTCACCACAGCACAGCACTCCCTTTGAAGGAAGCAGAGAAAAAGCCATTCTCACACTGCTTCAAAGTCACCTTTCCCCTTCAGTTTGCCTGTTTACCACTTTATTACTCTTCTTACTCAAACTTCCCTACTTTATTACTACCTGATTTGAAACAGAGCTAATCCAGAGCTGGGAAATAAGATTCAGCTGATGTGGGGGCAGCTGCACCAATTCCTTAAAACCACCCCCATCCCCATGACCACCTTACCTGGTCCCACATCAAAACCTCTATCAGTTTTTCCCAGCTCACAAAAATCAAGGAAAAGCAGGATTTCAACCCATTACAAATCCAGATAACTCAGGGTCCAGCAGTCATTCCTTAATCTGCTTTAAACTCCATTTCCCTTTGGAGCTGTTCCTATCGCAGCGCTCCCTTTGCCCAAACAGAGCTGGTATTTCAGGATTCCTCATAGAAATGTGTTGCTTTTCCATTTTTTACCTGTTTATGTTAATTTTCCCCTTCATTTGCAGCCTCTGAAGGGAAAAAGCATGCAGAAAAAAAGGTGAAAATGTTTTTCAGACCTCTAGCAATCAATAAAGGCAGGGCTCCAGAAGGCAGAGTGCCCCCTCCTGCACAGCCTGCCCTGGAAATATTGATAGTGTTGTGGGAGAGCTTTTTTCCTTCCTGCTGCCTTTTGAAAATACTGATAATATGAATGTTCCCATTAGCAAGAAATATGTCACATCAACATTAATGGCATCCAGCCAATAACAATGAGACTCTGGCTGTCACGTTAACTCAATTCCAGGGCAGAGCAGCTCTGCCATGCAGAGCTCGTTCAGAGGCAGAGATGGATGCAGGGGATTCTGCAGAGCCTTGGGGAGAGTGCCCAGGTGCCAGTGGTGAACTGCAGCCTCCACAAAACCCTTTTATTGCTGCTGGGCACCGTCCTGACCCCAAACCTGCAGCAGCCTTCACAAAACCCTTTTATTGCTGCTGGGCACCATCCTGACCCCACACCTGCAGCAGCCCCAAGGAGGGAAATGGGAATGTTGTCACTTCACCTCCTCACAGTCAGAAAGGGCCAGACCTGCTCTGGCTGTTTGACCATCTTGCTTTATTCAGTTTCAGGTCTTAAAAGCAGACCAATGTCCTCTGAATAATATTTGATTCCTTTTTATTGAAATATTCGACAGCAAGTTAAACACTTGTTAAGACAACGGAGATAAAAGATTTCTTTGCTTGCTTTTCTTATTCAAAAAGGACTCTCAAAAGATAAAAATGTGTTAACAGCTTAGCTAAGCTGCAGCAGGACCAGACTGGAGGTATCTGCTACAGCCTCCAAGACTGACATTAAATCTTTATTCTACAGAAGGTTATGGACAGATCAATGCTCCGGGGTGATTAAGTGACTAAATCATTTCAGATGAGCAGCAGATGTTTCACTGGCAGGCAGTGGACAAAGGGAATCTGAAATGAGGTTGCAGACTGAGGTGCCCACAACGACACTGGCACAAACCTTAAATATTCCAGGTACAACAAGAATGTGACATTGTGACAAATTAGCAATGCCAGCAGCTCCTGTGGTATGAAATTGAGTATTAATGACAATAAAAACACAGCTACCCGTGCTCCAGACACTTTAACTGTTTCCTGGCATTCCCAGTGGTATTTTGAGAAATACCCAAGCATTTATCCTGTTGATACGATTAGATAAACACTTCTGAAAATTATATTTGGTGCCTTTAAGAACAAGTCTGCCAGAGCTGGTTTGATAAATGCAATAACTTTTAACTCAATCTGAATTTCCTCCCAGACTAAATTGCTCCTCACCAGGACTAACCTGGTTTAAATATTATAGCTTAAATTCAGGATTTATACCTGGAAAAAATCCTCCTGTGCTTAGCAAACTGGTTTTCTTTTCTAGCTCCAAATCCTGTGGTATTGCAGCTTAATTGTGACCAGAGTTTCCAGCAGATCTCATTGCACTGGGAATTCTTGATGATTTCCTTTAAATTCCCACCAGCAATGTTTGCTATGGGCTGGGCCATGTCAGAAAAGATGTTTTCTCAGTTTCACTGCCAGTGACCAGCACTGGTTCCCATTCTCCCCCAGGCAGAATTCACAGGGCAAACACAGCAACAAAGCCCCCAAAGAGGCAGCCTGGCACAGCAAACACAGCTAAAATCACCTTGGCTGAGGATTCCTGGGGCTCTGGCTGGTTTGAATCAGGACATCCTGAATGTCACCTTGGAGGGGATGGAGTGCTGACCCCCCAGCAAACACAACAAGCTCAGGACCCATCACCTCACAAAACTGTGGTGCATCATGTTATTAACAAGCAATATAACAAATTAATAACATGAAATCTGAGAGCAACAGCTTCAAAGCAGAGGCTCAGAGCATCCCCTGATGTTCTGTGAGCGTGTCTCCCCCAGAGCTCCTGCCCAAGGACCCCAGGGTGTCAGAGCAGGCTCTGGAGATCAAACCCTGCCCTGCAGCTCTGCCTTCCCCTCCATGCACCTCAACCCCTCTGTCATGTCAGGGAAAACGCCTCCACCAGGCCCTGCAAGCCAGGCTGAAACCACGGGGAAAACAAACAGTAAATTGTTATGAGGAGAGCACAGAATTAGATGTAAAATTGCTCTGGACTCGCTGCACTTTCAAAAACCTATTTGGCTGCTACCACTAGAGAGGGATCTTCCAATATTTCCCTCCTTTAGAACAAGCACGGTTTGTTTTGCAGTATTTCTGCAGAAAGAAAATTACTCCTGATTATACTCTCTGCAGGAATCTATTTTTGAACCTATTTCTTCTTTTTCCCCCCTCGACTCTTTTTTTGAAGTTCAGATTTGCTCTTTTCAGGCTGACAGTAAAATCAGGAGCTGATTGGAGCCGCTCTGAACAACAAAATCATCTCAGAAGCCAAGAGATGATGGGAGAGGTGTGAATGTAAACTAAGGAGCTCCTGGTTTTCACCTGTAGCACAGCACAAAACGTCCAAATGAATCCAATGATAATGTCATTTCTTTAATCAGTCAAATATATTTGTTTTTATACGAAGTGCTTGAGGTTTTTTGAGCTGCATTTGTTTCTTGAGCCATAAAGAACAACAGTTTGCCATCTAAGATTAAAACAGATTGTTATTTGTTATATTTAACCATGGGTGTTTCTTGAGCAATTGTTCACTATGTAGGATCTGTTTGCTCTTTGACCCCACACACAAATATAAATTAAATTTATTCACAGATGTCACTGGGATTGTTAGAACTGAGTGAAGGGATCAGGGCAATACTTTGGAAGGTGTCAGAAATCGTGGAGTTATTAAGACTGGAAAAGCCCTTTAGGATCATGAGTCCAACCATCTCCAGAACAATGGAGTAAGTACTACAACAATATCAAAGTTGTAATGTGCAAGAACTAACTACTGCTGTTGCTTCATGAATATTTGATAGTAATATTAAAATATTATAATCACCTTTTCTAAACCCAGCTCTGCTGAAATGCCAATGAGATCAAGGTGATTAAAGGCACCACAATATTCATTAAGGCTCAAATACCAGCACCAATGGTTTCTTTTCCATCACAATTACACTGAATTATTAAAATATATATTCCATATGTTGTAGATCAAAGTTTTACCTTTGCTGGCATGAAAATGCAGATCTTAATGTTGGTTAACAACACAAAGGAAGGAAAGGCCCCATCAGAGAATGTGATCATCCAAAACATTTTTTCATTGCTATATTAAAACTTGGAATGAAGTGGCAAAGCAGCTCCACTTACTCTTAAGCACAGCAGCCAAAATCCTCCCTGGAGAGAGAGCAGGAACTGTCCAGAACAGTGCTCAGGGCACCACCTCCACCCTGAGACATTATCTCCGTGTATTTTCATTTGAAACAGCCACAATTTTCAGACTTATTTTGTGCACGGCCTTGTGAACATCCCCTAATTTCAAAGAAAAAAAAGTCAGTTAAATTTACAGGAAAACCCTGTAAATTCATAAATTTATGATTTATAAATTTATAAAGAGATTTATGTAATTTATAAGCAGATTTTGAAGCTTTTGGAGGCCTCAGCTCTGCAATGTTGTTGGGCAGCTCTGAGTTACAGACATTTCTGAAGGAATCTGTTGCTCTGGATCAATATTGGTGCAGGAGGCTGCTCCATTTCCCTGGCTCTGACCCCCCTCTATTACAGGTACATCCTGAGCCCATGCTGGTACCACAGTGATGCTCCAAACCTCTCCAGCTCCTGCAGCTCCAGGGGATTTTGGACAGCTGAGTCTGACACATCTCCTGCCTCATGGGTGGCAATTTCATCCTCCAATCCATGGCCACTTTTCAAAGTGTATAAATATTGGAGTTTGGAAATGAACTGCTCTCTTTTTAGCTTGAGCATCTCAGCTTGTGCCTGCTGTTCATTTGTGTCCTATTGTGACCCAGCCCGACCCCAGTGAGTGGCTGTGGAGCTCCAGCCAGCCTGGCCAGCTCCTCAGGGCTGCCCTGGAGCAGAAGTGTCCCAGGTTGGTCACGTTTTCACTGGGGAAATGCTCCAGCTGGGATAAAAGGCTCCATCCTCCTGCTGAGCTTTAATGCCTCTGTGTGGTGGTGCTCTTCCTTTGATCTCAAGCACATCTTTTATCCCACAACTGCCCAGGGGAGATGAAAGGAGGAGACAGGAGGTTAATCAGAGCTGACAGACTTGGTGGCGTTCTGGGAGGGAGCCTGGTGTGGTACAGCAGGGAGGAGCTGGCTTGTGCCAGCACTGGGTGCTGCCCACTGCCAGCCTTGTGTCCAGAATGGACACTGCACCTGGAGAGATGTCTGAATTTTAAGATTTGTTAAGCTTTCTGATGTTTACATTCTTGTAACAAACTTTCTCACACACTTTCTGTAAGTAACTCATTGTTTTGCATTCTTTTATGGAGGAGGAGAAATTTGATGGACTGTGGTTAATCCAGTGCCATTGGAGAGGTGGCACTGTCACCCTCCAACCCGCTGCCACTTTTGGAAATCCATAAATCTTGGAGTCAGAAAATAAAAGTCCCTTTTCTTACCTTGGAAAAAGCAGCGAGTCTGGGTTGTGTTGTTTGGTGTCCTACAGTGACAGAGGGACAGTCAGGACGAGGAACTGTCTGCTCCAGGAGCTCCATGTCCATGCAGGGAGGGCAGGGATGGCACTGGCACTGTGTGTGTCACACTGGCACAGGCAGGGGGATGGGGACACCCTCTCCAGGTGTCCCAGGACACCACAGTGGTGCTGGAGGGAAGAATGCATCCAGAGGGATCTGCTGGAGGGAATGATGCATCCAGGGGGATCTGGACTCACTCCCTGCAGCAGAGCTTTGTCTGCTCAGACATAACCCAGCAGAGACAATAGAAACGTCCTGGACTGTCACACACCGACGTGCCACAATTCCACCCATTCCCACTGGGATCACTCTCCCTGCTGCTTTGTGCCTCCTGCTCTTTTGTTGGAGTGTAAGGTAGAAAAAGCGAAGGCCATCCATAATTCAGAGCTGCAGAAACAAAAACATCCTGAGGGCTGCGGAGTCTAGACAGACAACAAACCAAGTGTGGGCACACCATCTTTTCTCAGGGCTCTCTCTAAGGACTCAAACAGCCCAGTTTTCCACAGAAATCCTTTTGACCTTAGTTTAGTACATCTTTAGCTCAGTTTCTGGAGACTTTGCTACAACTGTGCCTGTCTCAGGAGTGAGACAAGTG
This sequence comes from Ammodramus savannarum pratensis, assembly GCA_020466415.1. Taxonomy (NCBI): domain Eukaryota; kingdom Metazoa; phylum Chordata; class Aves; order Passeriformes; family Passerellidae; genus Ammodramus; species Ammodramus savannarum. The sequence continues at coordinate 695,574 of JAHXMQ010003857.1, forward strand.
CCAGAATTGTGCTGGGATGGGCCTGGAATATTTTAAATGGAAAAATCCAAGGGGAGAAATGTGGTCAATCTAAGGGGCACCAGGGCTGAACATCCCAAAGGACCTTGGGTACTTCAGACCCAGCAGTATCAGGCTTGAGTAGACAGAAAATCACCCAATTATACCCCTAGATGAGAAAAATCCCAGGCACAGCTAAAAATCACTTTAACCCCCACTGTGGGCACTCAGAGCTCCATAGAATTTTAGGCTTTGCTTTTTTAATTGCCTTTAGAGACATCTCCAAAAACCTGCACTAAAATGAGCTTTTTACTCCAAGCAAGTTCCCAGAGAATGGGGCCTTTCTACAACTGTATCAGCTACAACTCGTGTTTTAAGGCAAAAATGTTTTCTGAACAAAAATAAAGAGTTTAGTGCAGTGCATAAATGGCTGAAATACAGCAGCTATTACAGGAATGGAAAGAGGACTACAATGCCTACATAAATTGATGGCTCCATTTCTCAGTGAGATACACAAGCTGGTAAAATAAACCATGTATTACAGTAATGGCAGAGCACAGGAGCACCTGGAGAGGTCTCTGTGCGTAACAAATGGACATGAACTCGTCTCTGCCATCTCCCAACACACAATTACTGATTTACCGTGGTGTTTCCAAAGGCATCCTCACAAATGGGAGCTGGGGGGGAAGGCTCTGTTAATTCAGTTTTATTTGTGCCCAACAGCAAAGCAAGGCTGGGAAGGGCTCAGCTCCTCCCTCAGGCTCAGGGCTGGCAGCAAACACGGGGTGAAGGAGCTGTCCCTGCTTCTCCCACCCAGGTAATCACCACTATCATGTGTTGGAGAATTTTGCTCAGACATGGCTTGTGGAGAGAGGCCATGAAGGTACAGCTGGCTGAAAAAGTAAAGGGCAGCTGTAATCAGTAGCTTTCCCAGGCCTGCTCTTGTAAACAGTAAAATTTCTCAGGTTTGAGCATGAGACACTGCAAACGTTCCCAGCCCAACTTTTAACAACAATAAACACCACATCCTTGAATAGGTATGGGAAAGAAAGATGAAAAAATAAAGGCCGTGAGAACAAGTAGATAACAAGTCAAAAACAGAAAGTCTTAATTAAAGAAAACAAGGAAGGATTCGTTTGTAATCTGTATCCAATGATGAGCTTAGGTTTTGCAATATGCATGAGCTTAATTAACACGGTTATAAGAATGTGGATATTGGATCAATAAATTGGAGTTCGGTGCTCATCGGATGTCGTCTCCCTTCACCTCGTCAAATGGTGTGGGTTTACAACAATCATGGGCAGGTACCCACAAGGACATTCCCTCTGCTGAGCTGTGCCATTGAACGGACATGTTCCACACACTGCTCTCCTCGGGCTCTTCTCCCCTCACAGGATTTTGTTTTTTCACATGGCATTAGCCAGACAAGATGAAAATGGGATAATTAACACATCAGCCAGTGCTTTCTCTGCAGAAAGCAGCCAGCTGCACTGACCGGGCTCTCACACATTCCCTGTTCATTCCTGACTACAAATCCACCTGTGGAGCATTTGGGAGCTGCCAGCATCCCTCACTGGTGCCCTGGCAGCCAAAGGTCAGCAGCCAGCCTGGCAGCAGAGATCAGCAACTCTCTGCTCCTTGCTTTCATCAGAGCACTGCTCAGGAGCTCCAGCTGGGGCCAGGGACCTGCCCCAGCTCCCTTTGCAACCCAAAGCAGCTGCATTTCTGCTGTGAATGATCCATTACAGATCATGTACAGCACAAAATGGGAGTGTAGAGGGACTGAGGGCATGGCTCAGTGACCCTGCAAGGGCCAGCCCCTGATCCTGCACGGTCAGAGCCCTTGGGCAGCGTTATCTTATATAGTGCAAAGGTTCTATTATCATTAAAGTGCAAGGATTCCATACCACCAGTTTCATACCTCCTCCATGTTTCTTGCAGACAGCTCCTCTAAGCATGACTGTTCCTGGTCCTTGCAGCAGCCATCTGACTCCAGTTCCCACCAATCCACTCTTTTATACCACTGTTCTTATTGGCTACAGTTCTTATTAACATCAGGTCTGCTCCTAATCTTTAGTAATTGGTTCAGCTGCAACTCATTGGGGGATAAGATTACATTCTATGTCACCTTCATTCAATTCTATACCACCTTCATTTACTCATTCTGTGTTCCCCTACAGGGCAGGGCTGGGAGGGACCAGGAGCTGTGCAAGGGACCAGGCCCCTCCATCTCACACTGGGCAGGCTGGGCAGGCTCTGGCACCACTCTGGAGATGGTTCAGCACCAGTGACCCCCCAGCCCTGCAGCAGCAGCTCCCCCATTCCCAAATCCTGCTGCAGCACCCCCAGCACTGTCCATGGCAGGCAAACAGGGCCAGCCCTGCATGGTGAGGGCACATCCAGGTCTGTCCCCAAGGCAGAGCTCACCCACACCAGGGTTAGACTCACCCTGGCTGGGCTGCACTGCAGGACCAAGTTCTGCCCATCCTGCAGGATCCAGCTCGGTTTCATTGTCCCCAGTTCCCGAGGGTTTGGCAGGAATGAGGCTGGCTCTCCTTTCATCCAAGCTGATTCACCCTGCAAAAATGCAGGGAGAACTGCAAATAAACAAGGCACAGGGTGTTCCAGTTTGCAGGAGTACACAGAAAGGTGAATTCATGGGGTTTTCCTCCTTTTGCTCTGTTAAAAATGAATGTGAGAACCATAAACTGTTCTATTTGAATACAATTTCTTTTTTAATTGTACATGCCGTTTTCTCCCTACCCCCAGGAGCCTGCTGTTCTGCAGGACATTGTCATGGCTCAGAACTGTTTCTGTGGAAATGCTCTGCAGCTCTTGGCAGTGAGAGCAGAGCTCCAGAGCAGAAAGGCAGCAGCAGAGAGGCTTTGCTGCTTCTGCCAGATCTGCCAGCAACCCTGGGCAGATCTGCTCACATCAGGGGCTCAGCTGTGTCCCAGGGGTCACCCAGTGCCCAGCACACCCCCCAACACATCCCCACCCCAGCTTTGCCCTCTCACCTGTGCCAGGACAAGGAGCTGAATTCTCCAGGGCCCCACACACAAACTGGGGTAAATCACCACATGCTGTCCTTGGGCTTTGTCCTTTTTCCAGTCAGTTTTGTGCTGTTCAGGATGTTCCAGTGAGTCAGAAGAGGCTGAAAGCACAGGAGAATGAAGCTGGAGGCTACCATGGGAGCAGAGTGCCAAATCCCTGCCTGTCAGGAGGCAGTGCTGGGCTGGGAGCCATCCCTGCCCCAACATCCCTGCAGGCTCAGCACAAGGATCTCCTGGGACAAGGCTCTGTCTGCTCACCAGGAAAGGTGGGAAGGGGCAGCAGAGGGGCAGAACCACCTCCCTCCATCTATGCATATATAAAAAATGAAGATATATTTATAGACATCTGGTTTTGAATAGATCATGAAGCTATTTGGATATTTGTATTTATCCCATGGAGATGCCATAGGACACACATTTAACCTCAGCTCTGAGCTGTTCCATGCCTTCCTTCCACGTCCTGACCCTGCAGGTACCTGGGAGAGGCAAAGCCCAGCTCCAAACCCAGCATCTCACACAGTCACACTTCATCTTCTGGGCCAGGTGCTCCTAAACCTGCAGGAAAAGAGGGAATGAAAAAAAAAACTGACCTGAGGGGGCACTTCAGACAGTGACAAGGAAGCCCAAATTCCATAATCATTTGTTTCCAAGACAAAAACTGAAGGAGGAGAAAAAGAAAGCGGCAAATGGGCTTTTTAAAATATAAACTTCTTAAAGTAAAATATAATCCTGTCAAGTGTTGTCTCACTGAGAGCTCAAGTGCTATGCTAAGGCTGCAAGGTGTATTAAGAGTTGAAGAACCATAAACTGGACCATAACTCTCAGTAATTTATGGCTGCCTGACAGTTCCCTTCTCCTGAGCCATTTACTTGATGTATACCTGACGTCACCTCCAGCGCACATTGAGAGAGAAATACAATGGCAGGGGATAAACAAGTTTGCTTGGGAGACTTTCCAAAGTTGGCCTGGAAACCACACCTGGCTGAGGAACTTTCTCACTCCTCCCCATCCACACATGGCCCTTCCCACACACAGAGCCTGGGCCAACATGCAAATTCTGAATCTCCCCTCCTCAACATATATTCTAAATATATCTGTGTTTGTTTGTTTCCCAGCCAGGGAGAGATTCAAGAGATTTTCTTGAGAGGGTTCTCTCTGAAAGCTGATAAAAACAAAAGGTGCTGGGAAAGGGAGGTTTCTCCCCATGGAAGGCCCATTGCCTCAGTCCAGCACCCAAATAATGTCACTGTAAACAGTGCTAAAAAGCAATTTATAAGATCAAGGCTGGAATATCCACAACCTTTCCTCATGAAGCCTCAAAAGTACAAGGGAGCCTATTAAAGCAGCTTCCTAATAGAACATCTCCCTGAAGAGCTGATCCTGACCCTTCTCCCTCTGCACAGCAAATGTTTATGGAAATCCTCAACAATTAGTGCTGGCAAGGAGGAAAGCCTCGCTCACACCACCCTACAGAGATAAAGCCCTGATGGCAATGAGCTGCTCAGCACTGCTGCAATGTCCTGCCCTGTCCTTACCCTGCCAGGGCTCCCAGAGAGGAGCTTGGGTTTCTCCAGGCACCTCTGCAGAACCTGGCAAGGTCCATCCATAACCCCTGGCCAGGCAGCAGCAATGACAAAGGCAATTCCTAACGCTGCCACTGCAAAATCCCTGTCACCGGCAGCACAGCAGCCCATTATTAGCTTGTCAGGAATCTCTGATTTAAAGGCCATAAAAGCTGTATTTTTCCTGGATTTTGCTATCCCAAGGAGTTTCTAGCCTGCGTAGGCTGAAATTGCCAGAGAAGGAGAATTCTCCTGCCCTACCTGCTGCTCTGGGCACGTGGCTGCAGGGCTGTGACCGTGTTCACAGGGGATTTCAGAGGAGGGAAGAGATGAGGATCTGACTCTATGTTTCAGAAGGCTGATTTATTATTTTATGACATATATTACATTAAAACGATGCTAAAAGAATAAAAGAAAAGGCTCTCCTCATAAGGCTAGCTAAGAATAGAATAGAAAGGAAAGAATGACAAAGGCTTGTGTCTCAGACAGAGAGTGCGAGCCAGCTGGGCTGTGACTGGCCATTAATTATAAATATCAAAGATGCACATGTTGCATTCCACAGCAGCAGATACCCATTGTTTAGATTTTGTTCCTGAAACCTCTCAGCTTCTCAGGAGGAAAAAATCCTAAGGAAAGGACTTTTTATAAAAGATGTCTGTGACAGGGCTGTGCAGGCACGGGGTGAGGGAAATGAGATGTGCAGGGCTCCTGATGGGACAGGAGCAGCCTGGTGGCACAGCCACACACCCTGAGGGACAGGACCTGCTGCTGCACCAGGGTTTGCACCTGCCTGGTACAGGATTTGGGGACATTTAGGGAAAAACAAGCAGCTCACCTCAAATAATTTCCTGTAGCAATTACTGATGGAGGGAGAACTGGGAAAGGTTTGGATGTGCTGGGCTGGAAGGGAACCACAGGGATCACCCAGTCCCACCCCTGGCCCTGCACAGACCCCATAACAACCCCAAATGTCCAAAGCTCCTGGAGAAGCCCCAGGGTTGTGCCCATTCCCTGAGAGCCTGGGCAGTGCCCAGCACCCTCTGAATGCCACCTCAGGAACGTGGCTCAGAAAATCACAATCTCTGAAAATCCAGAGACCCAAAGAGAAGCTGAAATGCTTCATTCCAGACACCTCTCACCCAGTCCCTCCTGCCTGCACCCTCCCTCTGGCACAGGACAATGAATTCCAAGAAGCCCATTGAAGTACACAACAGATTTCCCATAAATTCAGAAAATGAGGTTAAAAGTGCCTGTCCCTTGTCATGGGCAGTGTTTCCCAAGGAGCTGTTTGCAGCAGATTTTGCAAAACTGTTTTCCCATAACGTGGAGGCATCTGCATCCTGTTCTCACTTTGAAATCCAACAGCACAACTCTCATTTTCCATGTGGCAAGAGAATGAGTGCCCAGCTTCCCTTCCAGGAGAGCAGAAATGGCTGGGAGGGAAAGAATCTCACTAATTTGGACAGAGCTGCTTCCACCAGGGAAGAAAAGGGTTATTTCCCTTCTGTCAAAACAACCTGTCCTGAAATGTGCTTCAATTTTCTCACAAAATGGACCAGAAGGGAATGGAAAAAAAAAAAAAAGCCCATATCAGAAAAACTGCTGAAAAGAGAAAATGTTCTCACTGAAGAATGATAATGTAAGGCAGAAATATTGGGAACTGTTTCAGGGAAAGGAGAGGCCTTGGAGCTGCCTGGTGCAGGCACAACCTCGCAGAAATTTGAATTATAGGACAGAAGCTTAAAGCCCATCCAGTGCCATGGGTAGGGACACCTCCCACTGTCCCAGGTGTCTCCAAGTGCCACCCATCCTGGCCTTGGGCACTGCCAGGGATCCAGGGGCAGCCCCAGCTGTGCCAGGGCCTCACCTGACAGGAAACCCTTGGAGCAGATCAGGAACCCCTCTGAAGCCAAGGTTCTTTTAGGAAACCACCAAAATCCTTCCTGGAACCAAGACTGGTTAATGGGAAGAAACATTCCTTGCTCCTGTTTGCTTGGCAGTGCCAGCCTGAGGGTGACAGCCTTGGGGTGTCCCTCAGTGCCCCCCAACAATCCCAAATACTCCAGGCTGAGGTTTCCCACCAGCAAGGTGAAACCAGCAGTGCTTTGTGGCTCCTGTGGCTCTCAAAGCACCAAGGAGAAGCCCCAGGATTTCCAGGAGCTCTCCAGCCTTGCAGGAGGAGCTGTGACCCCAAGGAGCTCCCACAAGAGTCAGGAAAGGCGTGAAAATCCCTCCCGGTACAAACATGTTCTGTTTGTGTTTTCTGTTGGGTTTGTTTAAAAATTCATGAGGTCTTGAACGCTGCACAGATCCAGCGAGCGTTGAGCTATTAAAAACAACACAGAACATTAAAAAGTACTTGGGTTTTTTCCCCTCCATAGAAAACCAGTGCAGTCAAGTGGAAAAAAAACTGGGAGCAGATCTCCTGCCTTGTGGAGATTCCTGCAGAGCACAGACCAGCCCTGCTCCTCTCCTTGTCCCCTCTGCAGGCTGCTCCTGCCTTACCTGGACCCTGACCTGCCCTGGGGCTGGGTGTCCTGGGAGATGCTGGAGTTTGTCCCACGGAACACCAGACACTGGAACCAGGCACTGAGACAAACAGATCTAAAATCCCATTAAGCTGTGAGTCAGCAGAGACAAATCAAACTATTCAAACAAGTATTTCTGCTTGGAAAGGCAGGGTGCTGGCATGCAGGGCTGGCCAGGAGGGGATACCTCCCCTGGAGCTCTGCTGATGTGGAAATTCAAGAGTTTCACCAAATGCTTTGAGTTACTGAGTGAATTCCCAGCAGAAGGCAGAAGAGTGGGGAATTTTCATAAATGGAAATAGGAACTCACCACCTTTGGGACACTGATTTGCCAGCTGTCCATCAGCACTCTGCTGGAAGCAGAGGGGTTCCTGGCACATCCTTGCCCCTTTTCCCCCATGCCCAGCAATGCACAGTGAGAAGGGATTCCCACAGGTGCAATGCAATGCAAGAGGCTCCTTCTGTCTGAGGCAGCAGCACCTCCTGCCCATCCCATCCCATCTCAGCTGGACTCTACACATCCTATGGGCAGCACAGTCCCACGGCTCTTTATGTGTTTGCTGAACATTTCCCTGAAAGCAATCCACCGGAAAGAAATAAATAAATAAAAATAAACACAACCAACAGCAGCACTGAGCAAAACAAGGAGAGCTGAACAGCACTGCTGCAATGCACTCTGCTGGAGGAGAGCAGGAATCCTGCAGCAAGGAGGGCGATGCCAGGGGAGCAGCCCTGAGCCCTGCTGGCTCTGGCACCCTCAGCTCCGGTGCTGCCTTCCTAAATCCCTGCCCTGAACAGGATGAACCTTACCCAACACACAGAGAGGGGCAGGAGCTGCTCAAACACTCCCTCGTCACTAGGATATTTCCTGAAAAATCCCTTCACCAGGAGTTCTCCTCCTGGGAAGCTGAGAGGCCTCAGAAAAGAATGAAGCAAGAATTATCTGATTGCTTGGGAATGTGGGCTGTGGATCATTTACCAGCAGGTGCATCTTTGATTGGTTCCATGTGAATTGTTTTTAATTAATGACCAATCACAGCCAGCTGGGTCAGACTGAGTCAGTCACAAGCTTTCATTGTCATTCCTTTCCAGCCTTCTGATGTCTCCTTTCTCTTTAGTATAGTTTTAGTATAGCATTTCTTTTAATATCATATCACATCATAAAATAATAAATCAACCTTCTGACAACATGGAGTCAGATTCTCATCTCTCACCTCATCCTGGGGACCTCAAACACCACACTACTTTCTCAGTGATAAAAACCAAAAAACAGGTGCAAAAGTACCAAAAAAAAGCCTCATCCCCTCTGCATTTCAGCTCAGGAAACAATTTCTGGCTCTCCCCAGGAGCCTTTAGGAGCCCTGGGCCGTTCTGCCCACCAGGACCAGGGACAGCTCCAGGGGCTCAAGGTGGCTCTGGGCCATTCCAAGCTCTCAGCAGCTCTCTGGAATTTAAGGAGCAGCTCAGACCATGCCCACCCCCAGAAATCACCAGGAAATTCCACCCCAGAAGCCACCAGGACCCAAATCAGGATTTTCTCCTGGCTTGTAGAAGAGAAACCTCTTCTACATTTGCAGGACAGCCATGCAGGGAAAGTGGGAGCGCATCAACAACCCAGCATTGCTGCTGGAAAAGGGGATGATGAGCATGACCAAAGCACTGGAACAGCCATTAATAAATAATAGTGATGATAATGGGGGAATAATAACTTATTAACAGCCAGGAATAAAGAAAATTTCCATGCTCTAGGGTGCTACTCAATATGAGGAGCCACTCCAGACATCAGCTCATTAACAAATTGTCTCAGTTGCTCCCTGAAATGATTTGGAGGACGTGGTTTGGGTTTGAAAACGCTGCTCTGGGTGATGGCAATCACAAACCTCAGTCATGGCTCCAGGAGAAACGAGCAGGGTTAAAAGAAAAGAGCAAAAAGCATTCAGGGGTATCACAGCAAGGAATTAACCCAGCACTGGTGATTTTTGGAGGGGTCCCCCCTGCACATGGCACTGGCACAACACCCTTCCACTCCACAGAGGGGACACTGCTGAAGGACATCTGAATAAATCAGAAATAAGGTGGAACATGGGAATAAATGCAAGAACCGTCTCAAAACTCCAAAATATGGAGCTCTACTTCTTCAATAAATTGTTTCCTGAGCATTATAGTTAATAAATTGTTTCCTGAGCATTATGGTCAATAATTATTTTGCCAAATTTCAGAATTTTCAATCTGCCCATAAAAAATACATTTTTACCTGAAACATCCATGCTGTTTATATTACTTTGACACTCACTATAAAATTCAACCCTTTTGGTGACTGGGCATGCTTATTTGCTGCTTAATAAATAGCATTTATATTTGTCACTGTTTTTCTTCTAAATATTAAATCACAGACTGATTTTGTTAAATATACAGTGTGATGAAAAATTATATGTGATACTTAATCAGATCAAAATAAATTCAACCTAGCACTGACATCTCCACGAGATAGAAACATTCTTTTATTTTTATTTTCCAGTTCATTTGAGCTCTATTTATGTCTGTGGAGTAAATACCAGTAAAATTAGGCACTATTTATAATTTCAAATTATAGCTGGGCATATACAGCAGGATAATATTTGTGTTCCCAACAGCTGCTGGGAAGGAGGGGAGAACTGGAAGGATGAGGTTTGCCCTGCCCTTATTTCCATGTAAAACAACCCCATTACCCCATGGAATGTGACATTCTGCAGGAATAAAAACCAAATTTGGATAAATGGAGATTTTAGAATTATTCCCAGATTGGAGTCTTTTCTTCAAACTCTGGCTGAGGTTGCTCTGAACCCATCACTGGAGTTCCTTCCAACTGGGAATGAGCTTTAGGAAGGGTTTTCAGGCCAGTGTTCCCCAAAGTAATCCTCCCTGGGCACTGGGAAAGATTGAAGGAACTAATCTGGCTCTCCCCCTGGAGCTCCAAATGTATATCTATTAACAGGAGATAATAAATCATCAAAGCCTGCCACAGCCAGAGACAACAGAATGAGTTGGACAGCGAGGATTAAATAAAGTTTAATAAAAAAGTATTATGAAGCAGTGATAAATGGGAACCAATAGTTATTGTGCAGTTCTACCATATTTCTCTGACATGAAATATCCCAAATGTCCAAGTTACTCCCAATATTATCTGGTTTTCAGCTCAGAAAGCATTTCAGGGAGAGCCAGAGACTCTTACTGGGGATCCCAGTAAATGCTGGCTGTGAAATAACTGGGAAGGGACAGGTCCTGCCTCAGCTTGTGTGGGAATGGCCCCAGCAGCCTTGGGAGAAATTGAATTTACAGCAATCGAGGGAGAAGCAGCAGATGGGAATAAAAGAGCCAGGAAAGGGCAGGGGAGGTACCTGGAACCAGGAGATGGATGGTCGCTCCCAGGACACCTGGAACCAGGGCATGGATGGTCACTCACAGGACACCTGGAACCAGGGGATGGTCACTCTCAGGACACCTGGAACCAGGGGATGGATGGTCACTCACAGCACACCTGGAACCAGGGGATGGATGGTCACTCACAGCACACCTGGAACCAGGGGATGGTCACTCACAGGACACCTGGAACCAGGGGACGGTCACTCACAGGACACCTGGAACCAGGGGATGGTCACTCACAGGACACCTGGAACCAGGGGATGGTCACTCACAGCACACCTGGAACCAGGGGATGGATGGTCACTCACAGGACACCTGGAATCAGGGCAGGGTCACTCACAGGACACCTGGAACCAGAGTTTGGATGGTCACTCACGGGACACCTGGAACCAAGGGATGGTCACTCACGGGACACCTGGAACCAAGGGATGGTCACTCACAGGACACCTGGAACCAAGGGATGGTCACTCACGGGACACCTGGAACCAGGGGATGGTCACTCACGGGACACCTGGAACCAGGGCATGGTCACTCACGGGACACCTGGAACCAGGGCATGGTCACTCACAGGAGGCTCCAGGTCCCCATCCTGCCATGGCCACTCCAGGGCTGCTCTCAGCTCCTCTCCCAAGGCTCTTCCCCAGGGAAAGCAGAAGGATCTGTTTAAATCCTTAAACCTGGAATTCAGCATAGCTGACATCCTCATTTCTCCATCATCTCCAGCCTAGTGAGGGAAAACACTATATTAAACACAATGCATTAAAATTCAAACTCAAATTAATATTTTGGGCAATTCTTGCTGAGATTAAAGGCATTAATTAATTATTTCAAGTACTGCCAGGAGGTCCCATACACTGAGCTCCCCCTGGAAAAGCCCAGCTGTTATTTTAGAGAGGACAAACAAACAGGAATGTCACAGGAACTGCTGGTGTCACCTCCAGGTTCACAGCTGCATTGTGCTGGAGAAGCACTGGAAATGACCTGGGTTTATTCCTGCACACTGGGAGCAGGCAGGAGGGGAATTGAGAAGCACAATCTCCTGAGGAGTGTTTTGTTGGGATGGATGCATAGCTCGTGTTTAAAGCTGAATAGAGCTCAGGCAATTTCACCTCACTGCCCATCCAGATGAGGAAGAGCTCATAAATAAGTGAACTCTGAGACAAAATGAGACCTTTTCCTCCATCCAGGGAGATTGCTGCACCTGGAGTGCTGGAGCCAGGGATATTTCCCGTTTGTAAGGAGCCATTCCCAGTGATCACTGCTGCATTCTGGAGAAAAATGCCTTCAATTTCCACCGCCAGAATGCACCGAGCCATTTGGCCAACTCAGATCCTTCTTTGTTAAACATTCCATTGCTCCTGGCAGAGCAGTGAGAGCCAGGCCTGCTGCTCATGGAACCACAGCCCCTGGATCCAGGCACAGGGGAGATTTCCCTTGGGAATGACCATGGGCACACAGGGGGTGCAGAGCCCCAGAGCACCACCACAATTTCTGCCCTGATCCCAAGCACAAGGAGAGTGGTGCCTTGTGCAGGCTGGACGAGTCCCAGAATAAAGCAGGAATTCATTCAAAGCATCTCCTCCATGGATCCACCTTGGGCAGC
>JAHXMQ010003857.1:707818-720627 GCA_020466415.1 Ammodramus savannarum pratensis
CAGCACAGAATGTGAAAATAGAAAAGCCAAACCTGAGGCATCCAAAGGAGCCCATTCCCACTCCCATTCCCACTCCCAGCTCTGCTCCCTGCTGTCCCTTTAAGGCTCCCAGGCAGCATTGGGATAATTCAGCTTCCTCTGCTCACAGCAGATTAGATACCGTGGTCAGTGAGTCTGAAAAGAAGAAATGCAGAACTCATTTGCATCAATGCTTTCAATTTGCTCAGAATGTTTTCCCTTTTAATTATTAGCCCAGAGTAAACTACTTATCAATTAATTGCTAGAAAATGGAAGTGAGTGTGTGTTATTGCTTAAATCTCTAATTGGCTAGACTGTTGCTTTCTTGTTAAATGCTAATTAAAGTTTTGAAACAGGCAAACATTACTTAACTTTAAATGGCTTAACGAGACCCACCAAGGTATAAACATTTACATTACGCATTAGTTTTATGCCAGATCATGGGAAACCCAAAGCAAAGATGACAAGAGTTGATTTTCACTAACAAATTACACAATTTATATGGATTTTAATTAAATTAAAAAGGTCTTTTTCTTAATCTCATCTGTCAACTATCTGGTAAATATTGCAAATAGGACTTATCCCATCAGTGTTTAGATGTATTTATTTTCTTCTCAGAGCCACAGAACAGTTTGGGATGGAAGGGACCTTAAAGAGCCTTTGGTTCCAACCCTCTGCCCTGGTCATCTCATTGCCATGAGGATAAATTGGGATTTACCACCAAGTTTATCATGCCACCACAATCACCTCCCCAATAACTTCATTTTTGACCTCCACACACTTTCTAAACCTATGGAACAATTGAAAACTATTCCTGAAAAAACATCAAACTAGATACTGATGTTAAATTGAGTTTGTGGAACTCAGCCAAAGTTAAAACTATAGGCAGGAGAAGAGCTGCAGCAGCCCCAAATGTTATTTTTAGTGTGGCATTTCAAGCCTCAGATTGAGCTCAGCTACTGGAACCAGAAATGGGAGAGATTAAAGCTCAGCCACTCCCTGAGGCATTGCTGTGTGTGGAAAAACCTCAGTCAGAAAAGGAAGGTCTCACATGGGCAATGCCACCTTCTCAGGGCAGTCTGTGACCAAAGAGGGAGGTGCTGGCATAAAAAATGAGATGCAAATGAGATGCAAACAAAGCAGCTCGCAGCCAGCACCAACACTGGGGCTCCTTCTGATGCGTCCATTTTGGAAATTACAAATAATTTCATTATAACCCCAGATCTCAATGAAAATGTACCAAGGGTTCATTGTTCACTTCAAGCAGATCTGCAATCTCCATATTTAATTAGACTTTAGGCAAGGCTGATTTATTTAGATCCTGGAAATCAGACAGGGAATTGAGGCCTTGACAAAGAGGGATGAGGAAATAACACAGAGCTTCACCTCTGTGCTCCAGGTTGGTATCAAGAGTTTGAAAAATGTGATTTAACCCCCCAAGGTGTGCCCTGAGCACAGCTCCCAGAACCTTCCTCACCTTTAGGGAGCAGAGTCAGACAGGCCCAGGTGGAAATGAGGAGCTGCAAAACCCAACCACAGCCATGAGCACTCCTGGAAATGAGAGAGTCATTTAGAGCCCTAAAGCTGGGATTTCTGAGAGTGTTTCAGTCATTAGAAATGTAAAAATCCCATTGATTTTCAGTGGAACTCAATCCCCCTGGGCAGGTGACAATCCCGATCTGAATGCCAAATAAAGAGGCCAGCAAGGAGCAGGTTTTGGCTGAGATCTGAGTGCCACAATCCCACCTGGACGTGCCCCCAGCACCTGCAGGGCCATCCAAGCTGCTGGAGCAGTTTGAAGCTGCTCTTTGAAACAGGAGCCTGTGCCAGAGGGTTTATTAACCTGGACAGGATGAGCAGGGACTGTTCCAGAGCTGTGCTCCACACCCCACTCCCAGACAGTTCATAAAGCAAACACTGCCTGCTTACAGCCAATTATTGTCACTGCTCAGCACTCTCTTCCTTTCCTGAAATCAGCAGAAATAGAAAACTCCTTTTTTTTCTTTTTTAATCCCAAATTTTTCTGCAGACTGACTGAGCCATTAGCAGGCCCTGGGTGCCCCTTCCCTGGCTGATAATGAGCATTTTCCCAGGTTCAGCCCCAAAGCCAGCCCTCCAGGCTGTGTTTTGCAGGGATTCAGGGCCCTGCTCCTGCCCAGGCAGCTGCAGCTCTCACACTCACTCCGGGGGCACCAGGGAATTCAGCTCCATTTCCAACTCCTTTCATTAACCTGATACACAGCAACAAATTAAAACTTCAATTACCTGCGAGTCAAAATGGAGAAGCTACAGAGACTGAGGAGATAGGGGAAAGCAGTCAGTCTGCTGAAGTGATAGCGCTTTTTCCAGCCTTAATTGATTCCTAATTTCAGGCTGTTGCCATGGCAGCCACACTCCTGCCTGGTCCATGAGCCAGCTGTGTCCCTCTGGATGCAGCAGCACCTCTGGATCAGGAGCACTTTGGTGGCAGGGATGTTGGATTAAATTCAAATATTGGGCAAAATCACATCCTCCTGTTGAGACTGCTTGTGGTAAAGCTGCCCAGGTACAAAGCAAAGCTTGGAGAGCTCCAGGAGCAGGAAAGGCTCTGCATGTCCAGGACACCCAGTCAGTGCATCCATGAGAGGCAGCAGGGACAGAGCTGCTGCAGGCTGAGCTCAGGATGGGTTAAAATCCCTCCTCTGGCACAGCTGATCCCTGTTTAAGATCATCACTGTGAAAAAGCCTCTCCACGCTGAAGGTCCTGCAGGGAGAAAGGAGAAAGTTCATGAGAAAATTGCCTGATAAAATAAGAGGGGGAAAAAAACCAAAAGAGATTTAGGGAAGAGCTGCCATCCAGGGATATTAGACTGAGCTTGAGAGCAGATTCCATCTGATCAAAGCTCATTCCTCTGCTGGAATTTTAATAATTCTGAGGCTGGTCTGGCTGTTTGCATCCCCACCTTTCCCTGGCAGAGAGGGGCTGGGGGTCTCAGCCCCTGGCTGGGGAGAGATAAAGCAAATCACTGGAACCCAGGTTAATAAATAAGTCCTTACAGCTGAACAATTATTTTCCTCCTCATGGCACAACCAAACACACAAACCAAGTGTCCCACACAGTTTTTTATTTCTAAAACACGACACAAATAGCTCTGATCACCCCTTAAAAGCTCACAGGAGAACAGCTTAGGAAAGCAATTGTTCACATCCAGATGTTTTGGGTCCCTGTTCTCTCACTGAGGCAAATAAACATACCTGCTAAAAAGCAGGAGCCCACAGTGATTATTCCAGCAAAATATGCTATAAGCAAATGAAATTTTGCTGAATGCTGTTAAACCCAGATGTGTGCAGCAACATTTCTACACACAGCAACATTTCAGCTCCCTGCATCCAGCCCAGCTCCTGGGGGCACACAGAGGCCTCCATTGCTTTAAAACATTGAATTTCCCACCTGTGAAACCCAGCCAGAGGGGTTTAATGCACTGCCAGGACCCCTGCACCCCTGACATATATTTGCAAATATATCAAATATATATTTGATATATTTCTATATCTATATTTTGGTTTGGGTTGTGTTTGTATTTATAATGCCTATTTATATATCTGTAAACATACACAATACTCTATTAAAAAATATAATTTCTTATTGCAATATATAATGACTTACGTTACATGTTAAATTTTAAATATAGACCAAATATATAAAAATAAAAGTTGTTTATTCCCATTTCTACACATATATTTTTGTTTAAATATAGTTCTGGTTATGATTTTACATTTAAAATCCAATTCCTAAATAAAATGACAAAACAAACAGCATCAAATTCCCACCAATATCCTCCAAAACCACCAAAATACCTCCACCAGCCCCACAACTGCCAGCACAAACCCACACAATGCTCTTTTCAGTGACAGTTCTCATCTCTCCTCCCTGACACCCAGCAGGAGGAGAGGGGACCTGGTGGCCATCCCTGACTGGAGAGGAGAGATGCACCCAAAGGGAATTCCCCACCTGCCTGAAGAGCTGAAAAATGCAGCTGGGGTGGATGTTGTTCATGTGATTTGATGTCAGTGAGCTGCAAAAAACCACCCTGCCATTGGTACAAACAATATTTCAATATTAACTTTGTTATTTAGATGAAATGTCTGCAGTGTAACAGCATTGCCCTTACAGCTGTACGGGTGATGTATTGATGCACTGCTCATTCTGGCTGAAGGAAAAAATAGTTGTGATTTTTTAATAAAAACCTCATTTTCCTGTTCATTTTTGTACACAGCAAACAGATTTCACTGTAGGTGGTTGGATCTAATTCATTAGCTCCATCATCACTGATATCACAGAATAATCTCCCCATCAGCCCAGCTGCCTCCTGAAGGTGCTTGGAAATCCAATTTCCATGTAGAATATCAATCAGCCCGTTGTGACTAGGCCAGTGGGGCACAAAATGGGATTTTGGGAGGGGACAAATCCCCTGGGGCTCCCTCTCCTTGGGCTGGGACATCCTGGGACATCCTTGGCCTCCAAAAACCAACCCTGTGAGACACAATGACTTCCCACAGTGCTGCAGGGGATTGCTCCTGGAATAATCTCTTGGGCTGGAAAAGCTGCTCCTGGTCATGGAATAATCTCTGAGGATGGAAAAGCCCTCCAAGGCCAGGGGAGCATGAATTTCCTGGAGTTCAGCTGGTTGACAGGCCGCTCAGGGGTAACATTCTCCTAAATTAGAGTGATAAACTACGCATATAAATAAGTTATTTCTATTAAAAATGAGCTTAACAAAGCTCCAGCCAGCCCCAGCAGTGCCCATGTCCCCAGTGCCACATCCACAGGGCTTTTAAAGCCCAGCAGGAAATCCTGCAGGACAAGCTCAGGGATCAGCCTGTTCCCATCCTGCAGTGTTGTTGTCTTATTGTATTTCCTATTCCTAGAGTCCCGTACTGTCGCAATCATATTTCTAAAGTCTCGTACCTTCTCAGTGATATTTCTTGGGGGCAGTTCTTCACAGTACAGACTTCTTCCTCTGCTTGTTGCTGCTCCTTAGCCAGGGCTCCTTCCAGGCTCTCCGTGACTGGCCAAGCCCACCCCCTTTTATCCCAGTTATCTTCATTAGTTACAGCAGCCCAATTAAGGACATTGCAGTTGCAGCCCATCAAAAACAACCAGGGCTTATCAGGGCAAGATATTCAAATACATATATACAGATATTCAAATACAATACAGATAGTCAAGTACAATATTTCCCCCTTTACTTTTAACAATTATACAATTACAATACATATATTTTACTAGGACTCCTACTGTCCTGCAGGACAAGCACAGGGATCTGCACAGCCCCAGCCACCCCATGCCTCACTCCAGGATCAGGACACAAACCATTCCCAGACCCAAGGATGTGCAGGGAACAGGCAGAGGATGTCACCCAGCCTGTCCCCTCTCCTGCAGGAACACCCCACAGGGCACCTGGCTCTCTGTCCTTTCCTTTCACCCTCAGATAATTTAGATGGGGGAGACAACTCAACAAAACCACAGCTTTTACAAGTGTATCCTCAGCCAAAAAAAATATCCCATAACCTTGAGGAGATGAACTTCCCCAGCAGTGATTTCAATGCATATTGCTACAATCAAAAGACAATTTTGTTCCCTGACAGTTATGATATTTCTCAGTGAAAATATGGCCTATCACTTCCATTTCCACTGATTCATAAATCACATTGGTGCATTTTGCAACGCTCCTTCCAAAACATTTCCATGCACTCTGGCTCCACCCTGACTAACTCTCCCAGAAGGGATTTCAGTGGCCCTGGCATCAGCAGGTTCTACAGAACATTGTGGCAGGAATTCCTTGGCACAGGGCTCTATTTTTAACGATATTTGCCATTTCAGCCCATATTTCCCACCAGCAAATCCCATCCATCCATGGCACTGATCCACTCTGAACACCCCAAACCTTACCAAAAATGGGTCCGAGTAGTAGAAAGGTCACTAAATAATAAATAATTATTTAAATAATAACAGGAATTTCATCTCTGAGATAAGCAGCATGGGGAAAGATGTGCCCAGGGTTTGGGGAGAGGGAACACAACAGGGAGAAGGCTGAGCCTGAAGGGCTCAGGAGAGGAGCAAAGCTCAGGCTGAGCCCCTGACCTGCTCAGCAAAAGGGATTTGAAACAGAGCTCCCTGTTATTTATTATTAATGCAAAGTTCTGTGTCCTTCAGCAGCACAGCCCATGTCATCCTGCCACTCTCCTGACCCAAAATTCAACATTTTTTCCCTGATTTACTCTTTCAGTTGATCTCAGAAGCCAGTCAAGTGTTCAGAAGCTGCCATGTGTGTTGTACAGTTTAAATTACATGATGTACAAGGCACAAGGCCAGGGTACAGAAATGATGCTGAATTTTGGGTTGGCCTCTTTGGAGGATTGTTCCTGTTATTTTATCCCCACCTAGAAATGCAACTTAAACTAAACTCCAGACACTGATTGGAGCCAGCAACTTCATCCTTTCTCAAGAACTGAAGGAAAAGCTTTGCTAAAAAGGGCTGGAATCAGCTTCATCCAAGCATTTAAAACTGTGAAAAGACAAAGACAGAGCAGGCAATTCTGTCTGTTAACTCATCTTGGAACAAGGGGGCAGAAATAGCAACAACCCCAAATAATCAGCAGAATTTGTCTGACATGCACAGAGCTGGGTCTGCCTCCCCCCAAAATCTCAATCCCTTATTGCAGTCAGGATTCCTCAGGAGTGCTGGACTGTTCTGCTTGTGGCTTTGCTGCTGGTTCAGATATCAGTGATATTAAATAAAACAGCTGAATGTTGAACTGCTCTGTCCACCCAGCCATGTCCAAACTGCTGGTAAGGTTTGGGCTTTGGGGATCCAAGGGATTGGGCAGGACAGCAGAGTGGCAAACATTACAGAGCAAGCTAAGGATATAAGAAAATGTAAAAGAAAATAGTCCCTAAGCAATTTAATACTAAATTAAAAATTGAATCCTAAACCGATTCCCCAGTAATGGACTATTTCTAATTAATTACCTTGTGTGTCTATAAAGATTTTTGTGGACCTCCCAGGCGTGAGTCATTTTAGCAGGGCTGTTTCTGTAGGAACTCATTTATCTCAGTGAATGGGGCTCAATGGAAACAGAGCTGAGCTTCACCTCCCAGCCAGGGGCAGGAACGTGTGCTGGGGGAAACTGAGGCACGGGAGGGATCAGAGGGGCCTGTGAACCAGGACTGGGGCTCTCCAGACACACAGGACTCCATGGACTTGCAGGATTTACCGGAATTTATTTGCACAGCAGAGCTGTGCCTGTCTCTGCAGGGCTGGGATTAAAACCTGCTGTTCAGGAGAGAGAAACTCATCCAAGGCAACAACACCAGTTCCTAAATTTCAGTTTGACTCCAACTCACAGACAGGAAACACTGGAGAGCCTCACATGTAACAGTGCCCCTGTGCAGTCAGGAGCAGCAGGGATCAAACAGCTCAGCAGAATTTCACAGGAATTATTTCTCCATTTCACCCCTGCAGAAGGGCAGGGATGTAACAAACCCTAACCCTGACCCAGTGCCCTCTTCAGCCAGAATTCCTGCAGAGCTCAGGCCCATGGAAGCAGCAGGAGCAGTTTGCCCCACTGAGAACTTCCTTGAGAGCAATTTCCTGATTGAAAAAGAAAATTCTAGGAATTATATTGGGAGGCATCTGTTAAGCAGTTGTAACAGGGCTCTTTTCTCCTTCCTCATGTGAAGGTTTTTCAGGAAAACACCAAATCAGAGATAAACTCCCTGTGATTTCCCTGAAGAGAGAGCAGAGCTGATCTAACACAGAATCCCACTGACCCAGAATTCCAGCCCAGTCAGGAATGGGCACAGGATAACTGGGAACACTGGTGGGTACAACAGGAAATTCTGTTTCTAGAAGGACAATTAAAAGGGCTCAAGTGTTGCCTCAGTGGGAGAGAGCCTCATCCATCCTGCAGCAAAGCAGAATTGAGCAGCACTGAGCTGTACTGAGCAATTGTGGCCAAAGTAAATTGATAACTGCATTTGTTTGAATAATGGGCAGTTGATATTATTGATATTATTGTTGATATTACTGTTTCTGACCCCTGCTCCTCCCATGGTCCCACCAGGTCCCTTCCAGCCCAGATATTCCATTTCCCACAGCCCCAGGCTCAGACCCCACTGTTAGTGTTCAAAAACACATAATCACAGGGATTATATGCAGTGCTTTTTATTAAGAGCTCTGGGAATTGGGGTATATTCAACCCAAATCTGACTCTGACCATACATCCGAAATGATCATGTTTTATACTCTATCATTACATAACTTTCATGTTAATTATTAAACTTATATTGTTCTATTGTATACATAAATTTAGCCCCTCTGAATTTCTAACATAGTTTCTCACTATTCTTCTTATGGTTATATAATAATTACATTTAATTACTAAACAATCATCACATCTAACAATTATATAATTTATCATACTGCTTACACAGGTGCAGTTGATCTGGGAAAGCACAAAGCCCAACATTTTATATTCTATCTAACTTTTTCCAGGGTTCCACCATCACCACCTCCCTGCAGGGCACCCAGCACAGGTGAGGCTGCTTTGGGAAGAGCCAGGGAATTAAAGAGCTCCAGAAGAGCAGCAGTGATGCTCTCAGGCTGTGTAACCCAGCAGGGTTTTATGGACACGTGTCTCACACAATCCAGGGAGGAATCCATAAAATGCAGAGTTCAGCCTCACTGACACATCACACCAGACACACAGGGAATAAACAAGGCACAGTAAGCTCCTTTATGATCCTCCAGACTCTTCCCTTTCTTTACAATCCCTTCTTCTCTCCTAAAAGATGTAACCACAGGTTTTGTTTGCAGGTGCTTTTTGCTTCTGAGCGATTTTCCATTCCTTAACTTATTTATAATTAAAAGGTGTGTGAAATGCCAAGAGATTATTTGCTGTTCCACGAGGGATTTAAAGAACCATCACAATAAATCAATGAAAGGTTCACTATAAAGGGAGGGAGATGGACACTGTCAATATGAAACAGCAGTGAACTGTAAAAATAAGAATTAGGCTGCTGAGCTGTTTGTCAAACATGTGGAAGCACTGACAGGGAAGGCAAGAAATTCTATTGGAATCACAAACAGTTTAGGTTGGAAGGGAACTTAGAGCCCATCCAGAGCCATGGCAGGGACACTCCATGTCCCAGGCCTGGCCTTGGGCACTGCCAGGGACCCAGGGCAGCCACAGCTGTGCCAGGGCTGCCCACCCTCACAGGGAACAATTCCTGTGGTACACAACCTCCATTTCCCCTCTTCAGTTGCTCTCCAGGCACCCTGGGTCTCTCTTGTACCCAAAACCCCAGAAAATTCCTCCCCGAAGAGGCAGGGCCAGAATTCTGCTCAAACCAGCAGAGGCCCCAGCACAGCACAAGGGCAGGGCCCACAACCCTGTGTGCCTTCAGGGCTCCCCAAATTCCCCAATACCACAGGAATTGCAGGAAGACAATCCCTGCACAGGGCAAGGGCAGGGCTCACATCACTGTGTGCCTTCAGGGCCCACAACCCTGTGTGCCTTCAGGGCCCACAACCCTGTGTGCCTTCAGGGTTCACCAATTTTCCCAATATCCCAGGAACTGCAGGAAGACAATCCCTGCACAGGGGCTCCTCTGGGCCTGCAGGGTCTGGGGGCTCTGGGGCAGCCTGTGGGGCTCATTCCAGGTACATCCCTGCCAGAGCAGGGCAATCCAAGCACTGGAGCACCAAAGAGGCTGCAGGAAATGCAGGAGCAGCTCCCTGCAGGCTCCCCTCTCCCAGGGATGGGTCAGTGGTGGGCAGAGCACTCTGCTCAGGCCAAGGTGAAGCATTTTGGGGGAGTCCATCCCTCTTAGGGGGCAGGAGGGTCACTGTGAGGAGCAGGGATGGGTCACTGATGGGCAGAGCACTCTGCTCAGGCCAAGGTGAAGTATTTTGGGGGTGTCCATCCCCCTCAGAGGAGCAGGAGGGTCACTGTGAGGAGCAGAGCCATGTGCAGACACACAGGCCCAGCCCAGAGGCCCTGAGGAATCCATGATTTACACTGGAACCCAACCCCTGCTGATCCCATAGTGCCACGAGAGGATAAATGAGCAGTAACAGCCTCAGGAGACTCCTTGGGGTTGTATTTCTGCAGAGGAGAACATCTCCACTGCCTCAGACAGCTCACAAATCACACTGCAGTGAGCTCACTGATCACAGCACCCAGAGACACGAACATTCCCTCAGTGGGCACCAGAACCATTCACCAAAAGCTCCACCACAGAACGAGCCACAATCAACTCCTTGCCAGCCCCTCCTGGATGATCTCCTCATCCCAATAAAAGTCAGTTTTGTTCCCTGAGTCAATGCTCACAAAGGCAGCGAGGCTGGAGTGCTGTAACAATTTATGATGCACATGAGCCCATTCACATGCACACACCCAGTACCTAAATTACCCTCCCTGCCATCTGCCACGGGGTTTGAGCAGCCCCAGATTGATGGGGATTCTCCCCAGCATTTCAGATCCTTCCTTCCCTCCCTGTCCTGTGGCAGCCCCTCTGGTGTTCCTGGTTTATCCCTTCCAGGGCTGGGTGCAAACCAGAGCTCAGACCCACAGGGGTTTGCTGCTCATAGAAAAGGGTTTTTTATGGCGTCCAACCCCAAATCCTTTTGGGATTTTGGGGATGGCACATTGCTTTATGCTGTCCCACAAACAACACTGAACCAGCACCTCCTTGGGAGTTAAAGCTGGTAAAAGGTGCATGCAAGAGCAGGAAGGCTCTCAGAAAAATGAGGAGATTCAGATTTTATTCCAGTTTTGTCTTTTCCAAGACCCCTAAAACAAACATAAATCCCTCCACACAAGCTCACTCCTTCCCCCACAGCTTATCCCAGATAATTTCTCGCAGCCCTTGAAGGAACGTGCCACACCTGTTTAAACCTGAACAATCCAACAACAGCTCTGATGCTTTACAGAATCTTTCATTTCATTCTTTACTCACAATTAGACTTCACACTAATTCCTGTAGCCCTCAATTACGAGCACAGTTTAACAACATACCTGAAAGAATTTGAGAGACATTTTATCTCCCGATGCAGCCCTGAAAAAGGGCCATAATTGCTTGTCATTCAAAGGAAATTAAAAATCATTTGGGGAACGATGTGAATGGAATTTGCAATTAATCTCAGGGTTTTTTCCTCTCTGGGAGGAGCCCTGTGCATTGGAGGGCCCTTCAGCAGGCAGATGAAGGACAAGCACTGCTCTGGGTGTGGGTTCCACCACACCAAAGGCTCCCAACACAAATTTAGATGTTCAGCTTCACCCTCGGATGACCTGGACCTAATCAGGCTGCCTAATTCCCCTCCCTGCACGGCAATGAAGCTGTCAGCAGCCTCTGGAAGCCCTGGCAGCCAATAAAGGGCAGGAGCTCACATGTGGTAGCCACTCATCCCATCACTGACCATCTCTGACCATCATTTCCCTGATGCCACCAGCACAACATCACAGCCAAATTAATTCACCCTCAAGCAGGTGGGGTTTCAGGCACATCAGGGGATATTCTCATATTAATAAAAAGAAAACCCAATCAAAAAACCCAGGTTTAGTGCCTGTCTACATTTATTTTTCTCTCTAAAGGTTCAATTGAGAATAAACCACGTATTTTTTCCTGTAGAACATCTGTCCCTGTAATCCACAACACATTTTCCTATCAGAAACCACCCAGAAATAATAAGAAGATAGAATTTCACAGGGAAATATTTTTCCTAATTGAAATTTAAGTGGTGCATTTTTTTAAATAAAAGTGTTCATGTTTTTAGTACCAGCTCAGGGCAAAACCAGCCAGAACATCTCATTTAAGGCCCTCGATAATTACAGAAATTAGTGACATGGCATAATTTTGTCTTTCCATCCTCAGCCCCACCTGCTCCTTCATTTGCAAGTCTTTAATTACATCATCAGCCCTTCCCACTGCTCTGAGCTCCATCCTCCCTCCCAAACCAGCCTGGATTTAATATTTTGGGGTTGCCTCATTTTTCAGTGCGTGCCTGAGCCTTATCTGCCGCCGACTGTCCAAACACTGCTCCCAAGAAAGAATTTTTCATTTCCTTTGGGCTTTTCTCGCCTGTTTGTCGCTATCTGAATGCTCCACAACATTAATTAAACTGACAAGGTAAGGCAGCAAAATTATCTCCACTCTGCACACAGGGGGCTGAGGCAGAGAGTTCAAGTTGAAAGGAAAGCTGGCCATAAACTCCACAGAAATATTGTGGTTGAAGCAAACTCCAAAAGCAGCCTTGCCTTTCCATGAGGGCACAGAGGAGCACCTGGACAAGCTCAGGTTTCAGGTGAATGCAGAAAAAAAACAGCCTGAACACAGAAAATTTCCATTTAGTTTGGTTCAGAGGACCCCAAACCAGCCCCACATTGGGGGGGCAACATTCCAACATTCCAAGCTGGGCTTCCCATGTGAATGCATGGATGGAATTGGAAGTGAAGCAGCCCCAAAAAATCAACATTAAGGGATCTAAAGGAAAGGTTTCAGTGCTGATGAACAAGCAAACAACTACACTCCAAGCTCAGGTATTGAGGGATCCATGCAGCCCCAAAAAGGCAACATTAAGGGAACAACATTGACCTTTCTAAAGGAAAGGTTTCAGAGCAGAGAGAGAAGCAAACACCATTCTCCAAGTTCAGGTAATGAGGGATCCATGCAGCCCCAAAAAAATTCAACATTAAAGGATCTAAAGGCAACATTAAGGGATCTAAAGGAAAGCTTTCAAAGCTGATAA
>JAHXMQ010003857.1:720727-730893 GCA_020466415.1 Ammodramus savannarum pratensis
ACCATTCTCCCAGTTCAGGTAATGAGGGATCCACACAGCCCCCCAAAAAATCAACATTAAGGGATCTAAAGGAAATATTTCAGCGCTGATAAAGAAGCAAACATCACTCTCCAAGTTCAGGAAAATAGGGATCTCTCAACACTGAATTCACTGAATCCCATCAGAGTCACCCAAACAAGGCTCAAAGGAGCCATCTAGACAAGGACAGACAATTCTGGATGCTCCAGTGGCTGTGCTCTCCTCTTGGCAAGGCAGAACTTCATGAGAGTCCCAACGTGCCAGACACAGCCCCAAAAATAATTTATAGACTTTCAAAGCCAATATTTTCGAAAAATAAATGACAAATATAAAGACAAAATCATCAAAACACTTGCAGAAAGGAAGGGTTTAAACTGCCAAAGAAATGTCATAACATTTTCTCTGAAAATTATTCATAGCCTTCCAATCAGTTCCAGAATCTTCTGCTTCTTTCCCTCCCTACCAACTGCTATTAAATGCAGCAAGGTACCCACTGCAGGGCTGTGCCTCTGCTAAATCCCTTCCCAGCATGTCAAGTGTATCAATATTTGAACAGGCAATGGCAAATTCCACAGCTTACAGATATATTTATTAATTTCAATCATCAGGCCGGGGAGGTGTGGATGAGGGCACTGTCATTTAGGGCTGTAATTAATCATCCTGGACACCTCCCTGTCAGGGCCCATAAATCAAGAAGCAAAGTGTTTCTCCTCCTGAGTGATATGGAAGCAGCATTAGCAGGGTGACAAAAATCTAATGCTGTCAGTGAGTGGGAGATATTTTATCTGCCTTTGACACGGGGCTGTTCCACACGGGTGCCCTCCACCTCAGAATTTATTTTCTGCCTGTAGAGCACACATTTTAAAAAATATGAACAGAGCAGAACAACAAGGCTGAGGTACGAAGTTGCCAAATGCCAAGACAGAGGAAAGTTCCTGATGGAAAAGGGGAAAAAAGCCCTGACACATCAATCCAAGGTGTAACAAACACAGGTTGGGAATGAGAAGGGACAAATCCCTGTTTGCAGGGTGTGCTGGTGCTCACAGGGGTCCCAGGATGAGGGAAGAGATGAGAATCTTGACTCCATGTTTCTGAAGGCTGATTTATTGCTTTATGATATATATTATATTAAAAGAAAATTATATATTAAAACTATACTAAAAAAATAGAAGAAAAGATTCATCAGAAGGCTGGAAAGGAAAGGAATGATAATAAAATCTTGTGACTGACCAGAGAGTCCCAGCCAGCTGACTGTGATTGGCCATTAATTACAAACAACCACATGAGACCAATCACAGATGCACCTGTTGCATTCCACAGCAGCAGATAATTATTGGTTTTCTTCTCCATTAGGAGAAAAAAATCCTAATGAAAGGATTTTGCATAAATTATGTCTGTGACAGCAGGGCAGTGCAAGGCATTCCTGGATTGTGGGACAGCTCTGAGGCAGCCCCTGCTCAGCTCCACACCCAGCAGCCACGGGGTTGTTAAGGAAAACACAAGGAAAATGAGGCTTAAGGCACTGATTAAAAGGGAAGAA
This sequence comes from Ammodramus savannarum pratensis, assembly GCA_020466415.1. NCBI lineage: Eukaryota > Metazoa > Chordata > Aves > Passeriformes > Passerellidae > Ammodramus > Ammodramus savannarum. The sequence continues at coordinate 722,286 of JAHXMQ010003857.1, forward strand.
CTAAATCTCCCTTTCAAAAATGAAAAAGCCTGAGTGCACATGTGAGAATCATCCATAACACACAGGACATGTCCATGGTGAGGAGTCACCATCCTTCCCTTCCATGGTCTGCTCATATTCCAGACCAGAAATGTGGAATATCAACCACTGAGCCTTCAAATTTTCACTGCTCCAAGAGGTTATTTCCAAGTGCAGCCGTACAGGAGCATTTATTACCTTTAATATTTGGATGGAGCTGCTGAAAGCCAGACCTGAACCAGCCAGGCTGGTGAGAACCCTGCATTTGAAGGGATCCAAGCCCTGCACTAACAGCTTGTCTGAAATGCATTCAAACACTGGAGATACTTTTAAATAAACCTCGTTAGACGCTGGGAATAACAGCCAGCATCGTTTTATTTGACATTTCTTCCCTCTCCAGGTCCCCCAGGTGCCCTTGGATTATTCAGAGCATCCCCTGCAGGCACTGTGACCCTTCTCACAGCACAGATTTCCTGGGGGTGCTCTGATCCAGGCTGGTTTCAGGGCTCTTGCTGCACCTGAAGCACCTGAGAGGGATCTCAGATCCCTCTGCATGGGGAACACTGGACATGGAATTTTCTGGAAGGGTCCAGCTGAGCAGAGCCATGAACACACCTCCCCACCTGGCACCAAACACAGCTCAGGGCTCCCCCCAAGACCGTCCATCTTTAAATATTTGAGATTTCAGCATTTCCATTCTGCCAGCAACAATTCCACCTGCAGCTCCTCACCCCACTTATTCGCAGGCTACAAACTTTATAGCCAAAATCAAACCTAAATATACCAATTGCAATCTACCACGGGAAAAGAAATCATAAAATTCCTTATTTAATCACACAATTCTATCAGCAATCTGCTGAAAAAATAGATGCACAAGGGCATTAGTGCCTGTGCTCTGAGTGCTGAGGTGGAATTCTGCCCACAGGCAGTAACTATAAACCCAGGTCTGAGATAATCCAGCTGTAAAACACTGAGCATAAACCACATGCTTTTAGCCTCTGATGGAAGCATTCTTCTCCAAAGCACAATTTACATTTAAATTGATATTGTAGGGAATCAAATACTCAAAATAAGTGTCAATGTTTTCTTCTTCACCGAGTTGTTTCCTAATTGGATTCAAGTGTTTTGCCTAACCATTTCATAGTCTTATTTTGTTCTGGAAATTAAAAATAAAATCTTTCATTATTCATGATCCCTGCCTTCTGGGAAGTGCCTGGGATTGTTTTTGTTAAGAAAATCAGAACAGGCTGTTTCCATTTAACTGCTGAGGCCCAGCAAGCAGACGGGAAGCAGAAATTGCTCCTGATGCAGTAACAGCAGCGAGTTCTGATGGGAGCCAGCAGAAACATCCACACCCAAAATGCCTCTCCAGGGGGACAGAGCCCCTGGGAATGAGGTGCTGGAGTCACCCCTGCCCTTCCCTGGCCCTGCTCCTCTTCACACCAACCCCAAAATCTCAGGGGAATGGCAAACCCACCCTCTGGGCTCCCCACAGGACAACCAGAATGCTTCAAAAATAAACTAAAACAAATGCTTTTTCAGCAATAAATGTGAATGAATCATACAACTAAAGGAGGCTGAGGAGCATTCCTGAGCAGGGTAAATCTGATGGCTCCAGGAGCAGGAGGTGCCCACCACACTCTGCATTGCTGGTAGGGAACAGAATCTGCTCCATTCCTCCTCTGCAGGGACAAAGCACAGGTGCTGCCATACAAATAAAACACACTCAGTGCTGGAAGAAACGCCTTGAGCAATTCCCCACCAAATTTTGTTGTTGTTGTTCTGGCAAAAGTCACAGTGGGAACAAAGTCCAATGAGAAAGTTCTTTGTGGTTAATGTAGAAAACCAATCCAGCACTGAGATCTCCCACACGAGGTCCAGGTGGCTGCAATTACAAACTCTGGAGTTAAAAAAACCCTTCCCAGTCCAAATTCCTCAATTTCTGTCCTGAGTTTGAGGAACAAATCCCTCCATTTCTGCCCTGAGTTGGAGGAACAAATCCCTTAATTTCTGTCCCGAGTTGGAGGAACAAATCCCTTCATTTCTGCCCTGAGTTTGAGGAACGTTTGAAGGAGCTGTTACACCTCTGAGGAGGCTCAGAGGTGCCTTTGTTGCTCTCCACACCTTCCTGAAGGAGGTTGGAGCCAGATGGGGTCGGTCTCTGACAGAACCAGAGCTGCACCAAGGGAAGGGATGGGTTGGATATCAGGAAGAAATTTTTCACTGAAAGAACAATAAAGCACCAGAATGCTCTTCCCAGGGAGGTGGAATCACCATCTCTGGATGTGTTTAACAAAGCCTGGCCATGGCACTGGGTGCTATGGTCTGGTTGAGGTGTTGGGGCACAGGTTGGACTCGATGATCTCTGAGGTCTCTTCCACCCTCATCGTTCTGTGGTTCTGAGCACCCAGGAGGATCCCCAGACATGGCCTGGCCAGGACTGGGTCCATTCCCAACTCCCAAAATCTCCTCCTGCACCTGGCTCCTGTCCTGCTCCTGCTGCAATTCCCTCCCAGCCGATAACATCAGGGAAATTCCACTCATGGCCTCTCCTCAGAGCCAAATGTGCCGCTAATTTGTGAAATATTTCACCTGACCCGTCAAACCAACCCCACACTTCCCTGGCCTCCCTTCCCTTGGCGTGATAACCGATTCAAAACCACTTATTCCACTTCATTAAAATCAAAAGTCGACCTGAAAAACAATAGCTGGGGCTTGGATTGAGTCAGCTACACATCATCAATGCAGCAGGAGAACAACAGCAAAAATCAGAATATTGTTCGTCTCTAAATTACCATCACCTTCACAGGGATTTATTTTTTACAAAGCTCTTTTACTGGTTTATATTGGATTTAAAATGCCCATCCCAGTGCCCCCAAGGGAAGGGAACATCCCATCCCATCCCTCCCCATGGAGCAGCCCCATCTCCAGGGTCCCCAGCTGGGGATGGATAAATGGGGTCACATTTAGCCCCCTCAAAAGCAGCCAGGCCCTGCACAGCCCCATTCAGCCAAAGGCACAAAGATCCCTTCCCAAAACTTCCAGCTCTCCCAGAGGAAAAGGAAGGCTAAAATAATGATTTCTATAAAACCCAACAGACCCAGCAAGATGCTAAACACAGATCCTAAATTAAGGAGTGGAAAGGCGAAAGGAATGAAGAGAATTTACTTTATTGGCACAAGAAAAACCTTCCCCTTGACCAAAGGGCAATGGCTGGGTGCAGTTCAGGTTTTTAAACACATTTATGAAAACCTTTCATTCAGGAGACTTCTATATTTTCCACCCAAATTCCCAGCTAATAAATTTTTATGAAATTGTTACAATGCCATCAGGAAAGAAGAAAGTTTTAGGACTTCATTCCCTTTTCCATAGAGGGTGACCTGCACCACAGGGCTGCTTGCAGGGGGGCAGAGCAGGCAAACCTCAGGCTACAAAAATGGATTTTGAGAGCACAGAAATTAAATACTACTGTTCCGTTTGGGTTAGATAAATTCACCCCAGCACTTGGGTTGGCTGACACAACTTAAGACTTAAAAAAAATTACCTTTGGAAGGAGCTGGATGAGGTCCTTGGCTGGAGGGAAACCACAAACAAGGTTCCAGCTCAGGAAAAATAATGGAGGAGGAGATTGGAGCCTTAAATTCATTCTGCCCCCACCCCTGGGAGGGACCAACCTGTGAGGACAGCAAGGGAATGGGGAACACCTGGGATGTGCCCCAGGGTGTGCCAGGGCCAGGCAGAGATTGGTGCCATGAAATGTCAAGCCAGCTGGGGGCCATTTACAAATCACAAATGGGACAGGGCTGCTGGAACTGCCTTGAGCTGTTGGATTTTCCAGCATCAGCCTCATTCCATGGCTATGGCAATGGGAAGATGCCAGCAGCTCACAGCCCAGGCAGCAGACACAGAACTCAGTGTCACAACTCACTTTAGAAGCTTCTCAACCAATCACACAAAGAAAAGCACATTGACAGTATTTATATCTGTATAGTGTATATTCTATATTGACAGTAGTTCTATCCAACCACTATAAGCACAGGTACCTTTGGTTAAACAATGCTTGATTATTTCAAACATAATACCTGCTTGTGAGCCTTAAAACACAACACACAGAGCTCCATTATTAAGCTTTAACCTGCCTAATATCTCACTAGATAAACTTTTCTGTAGCTTAGAGAGTTATTCTAGACAAGCGTTAATGCACAGACCATTGTTCTATTTGTCCTTGCTTTTCTACAGTTTAAATAACTTTTCTGCTGACCAATCTCATGGCTGCTGCTCAGCTCCAATCACAGTTCTGCTGTCTCTGAGCCCTGCCTGTTGCAGCTTTCCCAAAACCCTCTGATTTTGTGGATTCCCACAAGATGGAATTCTGGAATTCCCAACCCTGCTCACTGATGAGGCTCTGCAATGACAATGACAGTGTGTGAGTTCCCATGGTCTGACACAGGGAATTCCCAACCCTGCTCTCATGATGGGGCTTTGCAGTGACAGTGTGTGGAACAGGGAATTCCCAACCCTGGGGCTCTGCAATCACAGAGTGTGAGCTCCAGGCCAGCTCTGCAATGGAATTCTGGAATTCCCAACCCTGCTCAGTGATGGGGCCTTGCAGTGACAATGACACCATGTGAGCTCCCATGCAGGGCATTCCTGCTTGTGAAACTCCCTTGCAGGACAGAGCAGAATTCCTGAGCTGTCTCTCAGCAGCAGAGCTTGTTGGAATTGTCATTTACTCGTTTGACAGAGATGAAATAATTCAAATTAAACAAAGGTTTGAATTAAACTGAAGCTCTGTGCAAACCCCACCTTCCTGGAGGTGTGGAATTCCACTTGCCCTGGAGCAAAATGTTCTGTTTCAGCTGCCTGGAAGTGAATTAAGTGGCACAAATGGGTAAAGATTTTCTGTGGTCGGGTGTGATCAGATTTATTTCCCTCAAACTGGAAGCTCAGAACTCCTTACATTATTCCTCTGGGAAGGGTAAAGTCAGAGAGACCTCAGACAGTACTAAATTATTCCGCAGTGGTTAAAATATAACAAATGTTATCATGTGTCACTTAAAGAGGAGGCCATCATTATAATAAGTGTACAGCATGCACACATCACAAAGATTTTTATTCAATTGTGTTGGAAATTACAGTCACACCTTTCAAACACTGCAGTGACAGATTTCTCTGCCAGCGCTGTCTCAGGGACTGTTCAGAAACCCCCACTGCTGTTCATCAACCTGTGCACAATAATTGGCACTATAATTTTATACCTGTCAGAAATGCAGTGTGCAGCATTGACTAATTGCTATTTTGTGTGCTCAGAAAGGTATAAAATCAATGTAACCACTGTGGGAATCAACAAATCCTTTTGTGGGGCTGCAGAACGCTAAACAGAATTGTGTTTATTACTGCCAGTCTTTGGGAGCTCCAGAGTGGCTCCTGTCATATCCAACAGCTCAGAGAGCAATCCTGTAAAGCACCTCAGTCTGAAACCTGGCAGGTTCTCCAGGAGCTCGTGTGGAAATAATGGAAGTTCTCTGAATCCCCAGTGATTCACTTTTTCCTCCCCTGGCCCTTGTAACGCTGCCTAAATGAATGAGCATCAAAAACCTGTGAAGCTTTTTTGGGTTTGGAATGAGTGGGTACGTGGCAAGGCTTGTGAGATGGAAAAACTCTGCAAAATGCTCCTTGTTCCCTTCAAAATGCTCCCTTCACCCACTGCCTGTGCATGAAATAAATGTTATTTTCTCCTTGCTGTGCCCCCTGAAACAAACAACAGAACTTCTCCTCTCCCATGAATGCCACTTTTACCAGGCCCTGGAAAGAGCTTAATGAAGCTGCAAGTGCTGCCATCAAATTTCATGTCTGTGTGCTGCAGAAAACAAAGGCTCTGTGCTGGTTTTACTGCAGGTTTGGGCAGCGTGCTCTCCTCTGTGCAAACAACCTCCAGTCCCACCAATGGGTTATTGGCAGCTGGGCTGGAGCCTTGCAGAGGCAATAAAGGCAGAGAAAAACAAGTTACAGCCCAAATAAAAGGGTTTTAGCAACAGGTAAGTGCAGAGGAAGGCAGAGCCAGCCCCATTTCCTCAGCTTGCAGTGATGGATGGGCAGAGAACAAACGAGCAGAGCTGATGGCTGAGCAGGAGAAATGCTATGGACATTAAATAAACCTAATAAATTTAAATGAATTCATTTGGTTTGAAATGCAGCTTTTCGTTCCCACACAGGTTTCTGTTACATCAGTGAATTCCACATGTCCTGCAGGAGCTGGGGCTGTGCCGCCGTGATATTTTTATTTTATGAAAAATCCTTTTGCTAGGATTTTTCTCCTGAGAAGCTTCAGCTTCTCCATGTTTTGCTGCTTTGGAATGTGATTTGGGGAATTGTTTACCCAGCATATAAAAGTGTTTTTACTTGATGACCAATGACAGCCACCTGTGTCAAGGCTGTGAGCAGTCGCAAGATTTTATTATAATTCCATTTCTTTTCTATTCCTTGCTAGCCTTCCTATGAAATCCTTTCTTCTATCCTTTTAGTATCATTTTAATATATCATTTTAATATAATAGATATCATAAAATAATAAATCAGCTTTCTGAAACATGGAGTCAGATCCTCATCTCTCCCCTTGTCCTGGGACCTGTGTGAACACCACCACAGGGCTGCAAGGCAATGACCCAGAGAGTGGGGCCTCCAAAACCCAACAAGATCACCAGGTCCCTGTCCCCAGGTGCCAAAACCCACGAGGTTTTTAAATCCCTGCAGGTTGGGGACTTGGATGCAAGGCATAAAACTGTGGAGGCCAAATAGCACCAAATAAAATTGCTTTGCCCAAACCCCCCTCAGCTGTGGCCCCACTTTTCAGCAGCCATCACCTGTTCCAATAGGAAACCACATCCTTCTGACAAACCCACAGCATTGCATCTGCTTTTGCATTTTTTGCATTAAAAAAAGCATTTGCTTTTGCATCTTTGCCTTTGCTGTCTTAATACATTTAATTAATCCATAACATGACAGAGGCAGCACGAGAACAGACTCAAGGCTTAGCCTCAATAAGCATTAACTCAGTTAGGCTGGGTTTGGCACAGCAGCCCCTCCTGATTCTTCTCTTCCCAGATTGCAGCCCTGGAAATTAATGATGTGTCACTGGACTTGCCTGGGCTCTAATGAAGCACTTAGTCAAGTACAAGTAAAGTCAGGTGGAAGAAGCTGCCTCTTCCTGTTTGCCATGAAGCCTTTCCCCCTCTTTTGCTAACAAATTCAATTAGTTGAGAGGAAAAATTTAATTACTCTCATGCACCATCTTCATATTTGTGATCAAAGAAGTGCCAGCCTGGGAGCTTTGCAGTCCCTGCTCTGCTGGAATGGGAGAGAAGGAGGAGAAACTTGGCTGGATATCAGGATGGATTCAGAATTATTGTTTTCTCCAAGTAAAAAAAAAAAAAAAAAAAAAAAAAAAAAAAAAATATATATATATATATATATATATAGGGGGAAAAAAAGTTTTATGTCTTCCATTTAAATTAAAAAGTTTCTTTTAACAGAACAGTGAGAGCAGCACTGCTGTCATGTCTAAATGAGAGGAACTTAATTATATCTGTCCAATGCACTGTCCCTAAGCCACACAGGGACAAACCCCTGCCGCCTCCTGCTTCTGAAAATAATTCTTGTTTGATGACAGAAATACAAATGTTCCAATCTTCTCACCAGCTCTGATAGCACCACACAAAATTCTGAAATGCAGAAATGCAGGTGACTGGCACTCCAGTGTAACGTGGTTGTATCAGAAACTCAGAATTTTCCTCATTTATCTGCACTCCCACCCTGAGTCATTCTCCCCAACAGAACCCAGAATAAAAGATCCAGAATGCCCCCAAAGCTGGCTGATGTGTCTGAGTGCATTTGCTGAGCATTTCTCATCCTCTGGAGCCCCACAAGCAGAGAGCAGGAGCTGGGCTGGGGCAGGGGAGGTGAGAGGACAGAGGGAAATTCAGACTCTAAGCTCCTCCTCAGAGCCAGCAGCAAAAATTACAGAGAGCAATTCTAAATGAGCCTCCATCCCTGCAGCTCCTGGGGGAAGCCAACAGTCCAAATCCATCTGTTTGCTAAAAACACCTCTCCCACCTTAAACAAACACCAGTTAATCCCAACAGCACAACAAACACTGGCTGTTTGCACAGCAGCACAAGCGGAGCAGTAGGGAAAAAATGGAATTTGTAATGTTCTCCTCCATCTCCAGCAGCAAGAGCACAGCAGTGTATTTTTCAAAGTGCTTCTTTGTGAATATGCATGAAACACATGTAGTGGTGTGGAACAGGCTCTTCTTTCAATGGGCAACTCATTTTTCACACACAAAAGGAAAAAAAAATAAAAATAGCTTTTTGGGTTTTTTTTTTTTGAGTAGCCACAGAGCCTGCTGCTTGTCTTTTAAATTCAAGCAGAGCATGGAGCCAAACAGGAAACTCTGAAATCCTAAAATTCTGAGAGTTTTAGGAAAGTTCAGGTTGAAAGGGAACACAGGGGTCACCCACAGCTCCCTGCTCCTGGGAGCTGGGATATAGATCATAAAATAATAACTCAGCCTTCTGAAACATGGAGTCAAG
>JAHXMQ010003857.1:750351-766260 GCA_020466415.1 Ammodramus savannarum pratensis
TTTGGGGAATGGGAGCAGATTTTGGGGAATGGGAGCAGATTTTTGGCACCATCTGGTTTCTCAGACATCTCAGAGCCCCGAGCCCGGCCCCGTGGCTGGGGATGGAACTGCAGAACCACGGAGCCAAAATCGCTGGAATTGCTGCAGAAACGGCGCTTTTGAAAACTTCACCCCTGCTGCGGGCTTAATCAGGGGATAATTGGGATTTAGTGAGGCCTGTGCCCTTCCTGCTCCTCATGAAAGGGAGGGGATGAGAGGAGCGGCTGCCCAGCCTGCAGCCCCTGTGGGTTCCAACCAGGCTCCAGCATCCCTGCACCAGGAAAACTCCAGCAGCTTCCTCCTGATTCTCATTTTTCACAAATGTAATTATCAGTGGATGAGTCTCAGCAACTATTCAAAAGGATTTTCAAAAATCACCTTTAAATAAGGCTTATGAAGGCCTTATAAAACTCCTTTCCCAAATCCAGGCATCCATTTCTGAAAACAAGTCTGGAATAGCCTGTTATCACTATTTATGTCTTCATTTTTTGAGTTTCAGCTCATTTTCTGACACTCACAGGGTGTTTAAACAATTTGGCTGCGTCCTCTGGATAATTATAATGAGCTACAGCCTCCCGAACCCCCCAGAAAATGTGATTCTGCTCATGCTGACTTAATCTGGCTGCAGCATTCATGCTCTCCCCTGGGAATGGTTACAGGATGTAAGGACTCCTTGCCAGAACAGGGGAAAAGGGAAAGCAGTGATGGTGCCAGTTGTGATTGTGCCCTCACCTTTGCACCCTCTGCCTGATCTGGCTCCTGGTTGGGGAAAATCCCCCCAAACCAAAGCCCTGGGGCTGCAGCAACACCTCTGTGCTTGTGCCAATTAATTCGGGGTGGGGATCCCTTGGGGCTTGCAAACACTGAATGGACAGTGGAAATAAATGTGAATTATTGCCCTGGGGTAACCCTGAGCTGCTCATGCACGGTGCTGCCAGGGCAGGGCAGCATCGATGGTGCCAGGGATGGGTTTTCCATCAGGGCTGCTGAGGAATTCTCCCAGCACAGCCAAAACCAGACCTGCTGGAATTCAGGACATCCCTGTGGAGTGCCAGGACCCTGCCAGGGGCTCACAGACCCTGGCACAGAGCCCAAGATGCCCCTGTGGGTTTGATTATGACCCATGGAGAAAATCACCAACCTTGTATGAGGATCTGCAAGCCACGACAGTTTAAGTAGAAGGATAGTGAATTTATACAGGGTGAAAATTTGATTTTTGGGGTTTTAGAATGGGGGTTCAGGGGGCAAGATGGAGGAATCTGGGTATATCCAGCCTTTCTCCTTCTTCTTCTTGGCCTCCATCTTCTGCTGTGATGGTGGCACTTTGGGATTGGTTTAGAGTAGAAGCTCAGTGTCTAACACAGGTGATAGGTATTGGGAAGTGACTGTAAATATTGTACACGTAGTTTTTAGAATAAAAAGATAACATAGCCCAGGGAGACAGAGTGCCTGGAACTGTCCTGCTGAGCAGATATTGGCAATAGTAATAATAAAATAGTAGTAAAATAGTAATAAAATAGTAATAATAATAATAATAATAATAATAATAATAATAATAATAATAATTTATACTATATAGTATTTATTGTATAATAATATATATGATTATTATTTATTATTATTATAATTAATAATTCTAAATTATATATAAATAAATAATATAAAAATACTATATAAATAATAATTATATATTATATACATAAATAATTATATAATAATTATTATATATTTATTATAATAATAATATAATAATAATAACCTTATAATATATAGTATTTATTGTATAATACATTATTATTATTATTATTATTATTATTATTATTATTATTATTATTATTATTATTATTATTATTATTATTATTATTATATCCCGCACCACCAGGACAGAGCTGGGGATGAGGACTCACTGATCACTGCTGGATTTGCTGCAGGGGCTCCCCACCAATCCCTGCTCTATGGAATGTTTGCCTAAACAGCTGCCGGGCAGGGAACAGCCAATTAACTGCTGTAATTAAGGCTGATCAGGCGGTGATTTGAGCGGGACCCGGGTGAAAAGGGCACCAGAATCTCCCATCACTCATTAGCGTTGATAAAACGCTGCAGCTCCTCACTAAACAGGTGCCCACGGAGGCTGCTCTGCCAAATTGCAGCACAAATTGTTTTAATTAATCCAGGGCAGGTGCTGAACAGGGCAGACAATGGAGGGGAGCTGGGGTCAGGCATTAGGAATTGGATTGGTACCAGAGATGAGATGAGATGGTTTCCACCCTGTGGCAGCAAAGCCAGGTGGAAAAGGCTTGAATTTCTATTAACAACACACAATACACCATTAGTAAGTTATTAGTAAGTTAAAGACTTCTACTTACTAAACAAATTTCCCTACAGTCTTAATGTCTATCTTAACTGAGCCTAAAACTCAATCTATAGTTTAATATCCTTGCTTACAATACCATTGTAACTTTCTCTACATTTAGACTTTGCAGCTGCAGCTAACTGAGTATTCTGTTCTTTCTGTTTCTAAAATCTGCTTTTACAGCTCTCTGCAGATCTCCTTCCCTTTGCCATTGCCCACAGGGTGACACTGCACAGACAGCCCAGGACAGACCCAGAGGGGTCAATGACTGAACAGTGAACCATCTGTGGGGTGGGAGGGACCCCAATGATGATCCCATGGCAGGGACACCTCCCACCACCCCAGGGTGTCCCAGCCTGGCCTTGGGCACCCACAGGGACCCAGGGGCAGCCCCAGCCTTGCTCTGCACCCCCAGGTGAGAACCAGGCCTGTCCCTGAACCACCTGGGGTGTCCCTGCCAGGTGGGGATGCCAGAGCCCCACACTGCTGCAATGACACCTCTGAGATAGGAAAACAAAGTTATTTATTGCTTACACTGAGCAAAAAATCCACTTTTTTGAGTGGATGCTTTGATTATGACATAATTGTATAAATGTATAAAAAAGAACCCAACAAAACCAGCACAAATCAGATTTAACGTGGGTAGCAAAGCTCAGTGGGTATCAAAGCTCAGCTGGGTGCAGTGGATGTCCTGCACCTGCCATGACCACGCACTGAGCTGTTCCCCACTGCTCACCCACCTTCCCCAGAGGGAACCAAGAGCTGGGGTTCCTCAGGTGCCCCTTTTGGAGCCAGCCAGGCCTCCCCAGCCCTGCATCCCCAAAAGGAGTTTCTGATGGGGCTCCAGCCCTCAGCTGCCCCTGGGCCAGGTTTCACCCCTGTACCTGCACAGGTCCTGCTCAGCTCTGCCCATTCCCTCCCTCCTCAGCAAATGTTCCCCTTGTCCTTGAGATCTGCCCATTAAACCCACCCCTGTCTGCTGCAGAAAGCAAGCCTGACCTTTCCTACCCAATCACGAGCCAATTTATAACATATTTTAAATTCATAATGAGATCAAAAGGGACAATGCTGGGATGACCCAGAGATCAGCCCAGGACACGGGAGATAATTATTTCCTTAATTTCCACGCCTGAATTGAATTCCCTGTGCTCAATGGGACAAGGAGGTGTCACAGCCCTGGGAGCTCTGCTGGGCTCAGTTTGTCCCAGCCCTGCTCACCTGTGCCAGGGACAGTCCTGAAATTCAGACAGACAAGGTGGGCACAGACACCAATCTGCTCCTTACACTGCTTTTTATGCATTATTTATCCGTGCTTAAGGAGCTGGGGCCGTTACAAACAGCAGCAAATGAGGGTGGCATTAATTTTAAAGAGTCTGTAATAGCTATCAGGTGGTTTCAGGATTTATTATAAATAACTCAGGGATTTGCTGAGTCCTCAGACCTGCACCAACAGCTGATCGCTGAATAAAAACATTGCAGTGAAGTGCAAGTGCAGGTTATTAACCTGAGCATGAAAACCTCTTTAAACCTGCTAAGGAGGCCCAATTACAGATAGAGCAGACAGAGCAGCCTGTTGCTCTATTCCAGGGGAGGGGATGCAAAGAATTAAGAGGTAACATTAAAATGAAAAATGCATGAAGGGCCTCTTGCGGTTCCAGTGCAAGGTGGGAGCTGCTGTTCCTCATTCCCAGCCATGGGGAGGAGGAGATTGCATCTCCCAGGCAGCTGGGAACAGCTGGGCACAAAGGAGATTCATGGCAGGTCACTTAAAGCGTTTGTGGGACATTAATCGGGGAAAAAGCACTCAAAAAAAAGGTAATTCCCATCAAAAAATCCCCAAGTCCAGCTGCAGGAGAGGGAGATTGGATCAGAGCAGCAAACAGGATTGGGGTTGTACAGAGAGCACAAATCTGCTCTAAACCAGGTAAATAAAGGTGCTGAGGTGCCCTCTGAGGGGACAAAGAGGCAATGATTGCTTTGGGAGGTCAGGGCAGAGCTCCCAAAATCCACCGAGCATCAGAAACAGCTCAGGGCCCATCCCAGGGCAGGATCCCTCCCAAACCCAGCTGACCCTGCCCTGCATTTATGGGGACACCACCCCATTTATGGGGACACCACCCCATTTATGGGGACATTTATGGGGACACCACCCCATTTATGGGGACATTTATGGGGACACCACCCCATTTATGGGGACATTTATGGGGACACCACCTCATCTCTTGCAATGTCAGAGGAAAGGGAAATGCTCTTTTTCCAACAGGTTTGAGAACTTTTTGCCCCAGAACCCCCCTGGCCCCAGGCAGGAGCAGCTCCAGCTCCTTCCTCCTCTCACTGCATCGCAAACAATTTCCATAGAAACTGGAAACATTCCCCAAACCAACACAGGCTCCCTTCTTCTCAACAATTATCTTAAGGTCTGATTTGCATTTTAAATGTCACCTGTATAAATTACAACTGTTTACTGCTCCCAGTGTCGTTATTCTGAGTCATCTGGCAGCAGGCAGCTCCAGGCTGGCTTTGTTTGCAGCAGAAACTGCACAGGGAGCATCCCCTGGAGCACTGGGGGCAGCCCAGGTGCCTGGCAGCTCCTCGGGCTGTGAAATTTCCCTTTCTCGCTGGTTTTGGCAGTGGGGCTGTGCCAGAGCATCCTTGGGGCCGTTCCAGCTGTGGCTGCACAGCTGCTCTGTCCTGGGGGTCCCAGCAAGCAGAGCCCCCACGCCCCAGCTCTGCATTCATTTCTAAAACTTGCACTCATTTGTAGGTTATAAATGACTTTTTTTTTGTTATAGTGAACTTCAAGGACAAATAGAACATCAGCACAGTAGAGGAGTTTGGAAAACACTTTGGTAATTCAGCACAACCAGGCTGTGCTCCTGGTGGGTCACTGGCAAACTGGAGGCTCCCAGTTCAGACTGGGAATCCTCTCCTGATCCAGAGCTCCCAGGTGAGGCCAGCCCTGAATTCCTGTCCTTGTCAGGGAGGCTCTGCTCACACCCCCAGGTTGGCTGATGGATTCCTCATTCCTCATTTCACCCTCCCAACGCCACCAGTGCAGCCTGTGACCAATCCCCACCTTCCCTTTCCACCTCCTCCCCTCATTTCAAACACCCAGGCTCTGAAATCTGCCATGCTCAGAGCAATGTCCCCAAATTCTGGGTGGAAAAGCAGAGTCCAGCCAAGTTACCTGTACCAGAGGGATGGGAACAAGCAGCAGTGATGAGGAGCAGTTTTCCAACATTTCAGGCAGGCTCTGTCCCACTGGAGCTGCCCCAGGGCTGCAACCAGTTTATTTACAGAGTTGGTTTTTATATTCAAACAGGTGTAGGGTGAGACAGGAGTTTTTAAATGATAACACCACCACAAAATGCCCAGAACAAATGGCTTTTGCTGCTGCTGTATTCATTATGCAGGCAGAGCTGGCCCTAATTAGATAATATGAGATTTCTTGGCTCACACCAAGCAATTCAGAAGAAAGAGCCTCGTTATTGATGGGACAAACCACACAAAGCAATGGAGCAGAGTTTAATAAAGCAGAGAAGTATCATAGAGAGAAAGGTTTTAATTCTTAATAAGTAGATCCATGGGTTTCATTAACCAGCGTTCAAAGGGGTTTTTTTAGGGTTGCTTTTATTACCTAATTAATTAAAGCCTGACCAATAAGATAGATTATTCCAATGGAATTGCATCTTGCATTAATAGCAATACTAATTAATCACTGAGCTGAAGCATTCCTCTGCACTGAGGAGAAACCATCCCAGGGTGAATGTGGAGAGAAAGAGAAAAGGGAGAAAAGAGAGAAAAGAGAGAAAAGAGAGGGGAAGGATGGGCTGAGCGTGGCTTTGGGACTGGGATGATCATGGCCAGTCCAGCTGACAAAGTGCAGCAATAAATGTAAAATAAACATTTTTAATGGCATTTCTGAGGTTTCCAATGTACTTTCTAAGGAACCATCCCTGCTCTGCCCCGTGCTCCATCTCCTCATGCCCAGGGTGAGGATGAACCAGGACTGATGATCCCAACATCTGTGAGCTCCCACAAACAGCCTGACCTGCAGGGAACCCCAGATGTGACACCAGACCTCCTGCTCTTCTCCTTAACACACATTCCCAGCCAGGAAAATAAGGGGAAAAAAATAAAGAAAGGGAAAAAAAAGACGGAAAAAGGAAGGGAAGAAAAGAAGGGAGGAAAAAGAAGGAAAATAAAGCAAAGGAAAAAATAAAAAAAGGAAAAAGAAAACCAAAGAACCCCAGCTGTGTTGAATCTGATTTTTCTGCCACCAATGATGGATAATCATCCTGCTGCTCTCCTCCTGCTCCCCCAGATCCCAGCTCTGCCATGGTGCACTCAGCTGCAGGCAGGGAAGCAAAAGGAAAGGAGAGGAATCATTTGCACATAAATATTAAAAAAAAATAGAATCTGTAGCTCCCACATAATTTGTTTTTTCATTAAGCAGCGTCTGCGAGCACGGGGACATTTGATCTATTAAAAATGCTTATTTAAATACTCCTTCTAGAGTTAATTTCTCCTCCTGAAGGCTGCTGCAAGAGCTCCATCTCCTCTGGAGCTCAGCAGGGAACAGCAGGGTGTTCTCAGGCCCCAGGTTTGGATTCCTCACAAGTTCAGAGCCAGAGCCACAGCCCAGGATGGTCCATGGAGCTTTCCTAGAGCCATTCATGTCAGCAATGACCTAACCCCAGTGAACATTATCAATAATTAACAGTATGCAGATTGCCATTATTGGAAAGCCCCCAGGCCTTACCCAGCGAGTAATTTTAATTATTCAAAAGTATTAATAAACTGAAATATTCCTTTTTTTTCCCCCCCTCACTTAATTTGTCTGGGTTTTTTTTGGTATTTTAAAGCATCTGCTTTTCCCAGGTGTAAATCTGCTTTTCCCAGGTGGAAATCTGCTTTTCCCAGGTGTAAATCTGCTTTTCCCTGCTGTAAATCTGCGTTTCCCAGCTGTAAATCTGCGTTTCCCAGCTGTAAATCTGCTTTTCCCAGGTGTAGATCTGCTTTTCCCAGGTATAAATCTGCATTTCCCAGGTGTAAATCTGCATTTCCCAGGTCGAAATCTGCTTTTCCCAGGTCGAAATCTGCTTTTCCCAGGTGTAAATCTGCTTTTCCCAGCTGCAAATCTGCGTTTCCCAGATGTAAATCTGCTTTTCCCAGATGTAAATCTGCTTTTCCCGGGTGGAAATCTGCTTTTCCCAGGTGTAAATCTGCTTTTCCCAGGTGCAAATCTGCTTTTCCCAGGTGTAGATCTGCTTTTCCCAGATGTAAATCTGCTTTTCCCAGGTGTAGATCTGCTTTTCCCAGGTGTAAATCTGCTTTTCCCAGGTGCAGATCTGCTTTTCCCAGGTGTAAATCTGCTTTTCCCGGCTGTAAATCTGCTTTTTCCAGGCTTAAATCTGCGTTTCCCAGGTGTAAATCTGCGTTTCCCAGGTGTAAATCTGCTTTTCCCAGATGTAAATCTGCTTTTCCCAGGTGGAAATCTGCTTTTTCCCAGTGTAAATCTGCTTTTCCCAGGTGGAAATCTGCTTTTCCCAGGTGGAAATCTGCTTTTTCCCAGTGTAAATCTGCTTTTCCCAGGTGTAGATCTGCATTTCCCAGCTGTAAATCTGCTTTTCCCAGCTGTAAATCTGCTTTTCCCAGGTATAAATCTGCGTTTCCCAGGTGGAAATCTGCTTTTCCCAGCTGTAAATCTGCTTTTCCCAGGTGCAAATCTGCGTTTCCCGGCGCTGGGGCCAGCGGGGTTTCAGTGCTCAGCCAAACCTGAACTGTGGCACAAGGGAGGGCTCTGCTGGAGCCAGCGGGAGCTACAGCTCTGAAACCCGGCTGGTCCAAAGCATTTCACCCTAAAAATGCGAGTTTTCAATCTCATCTTTGGATTTTAAATCCCACATCACCAGGGATCTCACTCCACTCCAATCTCCCAGGAAAGCAACAATGGCAGAGTGGCTTTTTTGGAGATGATTTCTTAAATGTGGGCTGGAAAAGCTGCAGGCAAAGCACTCAGAGCTGCTCAACCCACGGGGAGCAGATGAGGCAGGTGATGAGCTAAGGAATGACAGCAAACAGTGACTCCACTGATCCATGTGCAGCCACAGGGAAAAACCATCAGAGCTGGGGTTCCTGCCCCAAAATCAGCATTTCAGCCCCTTTATACCCACTTTAGAATTGACTCTTAGAAATCTGAATGCAGCAAAAGTAAAGCAAGGCAAAGATGTCATTATCCCAAAACCCAGAGGAACTTTAAATCACTGCAGAATCCCCATCCCCAGGGTTCACAGACATTTCCAGGAATGTGGGGTTTGATCCAGACACAGCAAATGTCCTGCCAGCCCCAACAGCCCCTGCACCAGTGCTGCAAACCAGGAAAGTGCACAGAGATAAGGCAATCAGACAGAAAACAAACCCAGGAGGGAAAGGCAGCAAAGGAGAACAACAAATCACAGAGATGGTCAGACAGCTCATTTCCACATTCCTGCTCTCAAACCCAGCACCAGCTGGTTCTCCATGGGCTGCAGAGAGCCCAGCGAGGCTCTCAGTACAAAATTCCAGGTTTTTCATGGACTGGACAAAGGATTGGGAATCCCCATCCCTGCTCATGAGTCCACTTCACTTATCCCCCACCAATCCCTGCTCCCATCTGCCCCCAAACTCTCAAGGACAGAAGGGGGAACAGGGGGAGAAGAAATTGAGGTGGCTTTGTTCTCCTGCAGGAAGGATAAATGGAATTGTCCCAGCTGTAACCAGATGAAATCCCAGTGTCCAGAAGGTGCAGGGAGATCCCCTACAGGACAAACACACATCAGAGTAGTCAAACACACTATTTTTTAATGGAGATTTGCAAAAGGCAAGCCAAGTGTTGAAAATTCAGGACATTTCATGAAAGCACATTTGGTCCTCTTCCAAGTTTCCTCAGTTAAATACTTCATGGATAAATAACAATTAAGCATACATGGCACTTTCAGTTCAGAAAACTTGATATTGCACATGATACCAAGAAATACAAGAGTCAAATGATTCCAGCACTGTTACCAGCTCCATTTTGATACCATTGTCTTGTACAAAAGCTCATTTTAGTGCACAACAGGTGCCCTGTCCTTACAGAGTAAAAACACATCCAAGCAGTTTTAGAATAAAGATGAAAAGTTGGCTCCTGAAGGAACACAGAGGCTTTTACCAGCAGCTTCTGGGAGGATAAAAGCATTCCTATGGAAAGATGACTGTCACATCACCTTAGAGCAGAAATTCCACAGCAAACCCAAGGGAAGCTGACCCTGCTTGCCTGGGAGGCTGCAATTCCTGCCTGGGCTGCTCTCATTCACCTTTCACTGCTCCTGGCAATCACAAGGAAAACACAATGGCAAAGCAGTTGGAATTGTCCTGGAATTGTCTCTGGAATGGATTCTGTGCACAGGGCTGGGCTGGGACCCTCCCTGGGTTCAGGAGTTCCAACCCTTCACCCCCTCAAACACACATAACAACACTAAGAAGACTTGATGATGATTATTTTTGTTTTTGCCTGAATACAAGATTCAACTATCATGGAATAGAAGATTCTACAACAAAGTCCCTGAGATGCATCTGTACATTAAAAGATTCCAACAATAACCTCTCCAGCACAAACTTCATATTTATTAGAAATGTTTTGAGTTGCAACACGTGGTTTATGGAAACCAATGTTGTTGTAAGAAGGTGAAAATACAGCAGATCAAGTTGCCCTCATATTTATGCCCCAATTTAAAAGTCATTAACCCAAAAATAACATTCTACTACTTCAACTGTAGTCAAAAGTTAGAAGTATATAAACAACCACAAAAAAAAAACCAACTTGGTGTATTTAAAATAGTTGTTTTGGCCTCAGTTTGTTGTCATCCCTCAAGCCCTTAACTGCCTTCTTCCTGAAAGTTCACAGATATTTTTCCAGTATCTCCAAAAAACTCCAAACACCTCTTCTTAAATGACTTTGGGTTCCACTGTATTTGGCAGCCCACTCATCAGAAATACTTTTCCATCCTCCCAAGGAAGCTCAGATTTCCCTGGTAGTGAAGAGAACTTAAGGCACTAACACATGGATCCTGTCAGGAATGTGAAATAGTTTGTTCTTCATGTACTGTGACACCAGTTCTTAGCAGCATCTCTCCTGAAAAGGCACTGAAAACTTGGCAAACAAGGAAACTTTGGGAACTTCTGCCTGAGTGGCTCTGCAATTCCCCCTCCCAAAAAGGCACCTGGATGGGTTTGATCACTGCTTTCTGCAGCCCCAGGCTCCCACAGCCCTGCAGCTTCCATCAGCTGGGGCTGGAGGGATGGCACACTCTGCTCTCACACCACCAGCAGTGATCTCTCCAGAGCACACAGAGCAGTTCTGTTTCAGCAAACCCACTGGGTTCCTACCTGAGTAGACCTTTAGGTTGTGTATTGCTAGTCAGAAAAATTCAATAGTTCAACTTGGTGTAAAAAATTGCACTTCCCCACTCCTTCCCCAAGATCATTTCAAATTAAACAGCAGACCCTGCTCTAGAGGGACATTTGTAACACAGCTACAAGGAGGTAGCTAGGTGGCACAGGCCAATTTGCCTTCTTTTTCTTTTAAAATAGATTCAGCCTTCATTTGCAACAACATTTCTCACAGAAGTCTTGAAACAAGAGCTGTTTGTTCAGGTGGCACGGGAGGTTACCCCAGCTCAGAGCACTGAGCTCCATCTCCTGGGTGTCCACTGGGGACACTGGGGGACACCTGGGGGACACCCAGCCTTGCAGGGAGCAGCTGAGGGGGAGGAATGTCTGCAGAGGGTGCCAAGCTCCCCCAGGTTCCCCTGCAGGCCCTCAGATCAGCCCCACCATTCTGTCGATCTGTCTCATGTAGTTGCTCTTCAGGGGCAGCAGGTACCTCCTCTCATCAGGGACTCTGTTACACTGTTGAGAAAATTTACATCTTTTTAAAGACTCAGATCCAAACCCAGGCCAGCCATCCCCTCTGCAATCCCCTCAGACCCTCCCAGTACAGAAACCTGTACCCAATAACACTTTTTCCTCCAACTTTCCCTCCTTCTTTGCAGACTTGCAGCACAAATCCCATAAATGAGCAGCAAGTGTTTCCTCAGTGCAGGCTGCAGCTTCCAAACACACAGCACAGCTTGTTGTGCAACTGAGATTTCCTTCACTATGACAACTGTGAACGTTTAAAATAATGCTCTTTTCCTGGAGCTCTGTGGGGAGGAGGAAGGAACCACACCAGAACCTACCAGGAGATATTTTTTAAATTGTCCTTAAGTGCTCTAGAGGCAGGTGTCCCACTAGGGGTGGAATGAGGTGATCTTTAAGGTCCTTTCAACTCCACCATTCTGTGACTAAACCAGATCTGTTTTGGTTGGTGATGGGCACTGGAGCAACAGCTCTGGGGCCAGTTGAGGCCTTGCTGAGATAGGTCCCCTTTTACATCCCCCAAAACCACACTGAGGGAGACAAAGCTGGGTTTGGATGACCCTCTGCTTCTCCCTTTGCCCCTGACAGCAATGCTGGAGAGTTTTAAGGGCAAAGAAAAGGGGAAGGGAAAAATAACTGGAAGTAAATTAACAAAGAACAAAACAATTGCTGCAAAACACTTCAGAGGGGACAGGTTTCACCTTCCCCAGCATCCCACACATGATGCCATTTATGCTGCTGCAGAAAGTGCATTTCAGGGGAACTCTTCAAGTGTTTGACATTTCTAAAGGGAACTCTCTTAGCCCTTCCAGAGGCTCAGTGTGTCCTGGCTGCCCCTCCCCAGTGTGGTGCTTACATTGGAGCTGAAGTTGGCTGCCTTGGGCTCCGAGGGTTTGGCTTTGAGGCCGTGCTCCCCTGCAGGCAGGATGTCCTCCCACAGCGAGCTGCGGAACCGCCCGTCCACCGACACCACGTGGCCCTCCGTGGTGAACATGAACTTATTGCCAGAGCTGTGCACGGGGTTCTCCTCATCAAACAGCTGAGAGAGAGACAGGAGACAGCCATTGCACTACATCAGTACTAAACATGAACTTATTGCCAGAGCTGTGCACGGGGTTCTCCTCATCAAACAGCTGAGAGAGAGACAGGAGAGACAGGCATTGTACCACATCAGTACTAAACATGAAATTATTCTAGATTTGTGCACTGGGCTCTCTTCATCAAACAGCTGAAAGAGAGATGGCAGAGACAGCCATTGCACTACATCAGTACCAAACATGAACTTATTCCCAAATTTGTGCACTGGGTTCTCCTCATCAAACAGCTGAAGAGAGATGGGACAGACAGGCATTGCAGGTGTGCCCCATCCTTCACCTCCCAGTAACAAGCAGCTGGGAACAGGTACTCACACTTTGAAGGATCACACAAAAATACCTTTTAGTGCTAAATAATGCTGGAGCAAATGGAAATAAATAGTCTTAATGCAAGGGATTGATCTGAGCAGTTAGAAGAGGAGAGCAGAAGAAAAACTTCTCACACAACTGGAAGTGCCCTTATTTTTCTAAGCTGCTCTGTGAGGCATTTCTAGGCTGGCATCCACTCAGTCACAGATTTATTTGGTTTTCTGCACTAAAGGAGATTGAGAACAGGGGCTTAGGCAATGCCAGCCCAAATGCTTTCTCCTGTGAGTGCCAAAGCCCAGCAGGGAGAAAGCAGAGGCTGCCCCAGGCAGGAGGGCTGAAAGCAGCACTTAGAGCTGAGCAGCAGCTCCCTCCAGTCCTGCTCCCTCTCCTTCCCAAAGATCTGCAGCTCTCCAGGGGCAGGAACCACACCTGGGCAGCTGCCCCAGCTCAGAGAGTGGGGTGAGGTCAAAGAAGAGGAGCTCAGCCTGATTCACCCCCATACACAAACCCCAAAGCTCAGCCTGATTCATCCCCACACACAAACCCCAAAGCTCAGCCTGGATCACCCCCACACACAAACCCCAAAGCTCAGCCTGGATCACCCCCACACACAAACCCCAAAGCTCAGCCTCAATCACCCCCACACACAAACCCCAAAGCTCAGCCTGAACCAGCCCCACACACAAACCCCAAAGCTCAGCCTGGACCAGCCCCACACACAAACCCCAAAGCTCAGCCTGGATCACCCCCACACACAAACCCCAAAGCTCAGCCTGGATCACCCCAGACACAAACCCCAAAGCTCAGCCTGAACCACCCCCACACACAAACCCCAAAGCTCAGCCTGAATCACCCCACACACAAACCCCAGAGCCCAGCAGGTTGTCATTAATGATGCCCCATCCCCAACCCAGTTTCTAATTAATAATTAATAACTCCTGCCCCCTCCTGTGCTGTTTTTGTGCAGTGCCTTGCAGCGAGGAGCACACACTCACCAGGTACAAATATTTACAGGTTTCACTGAGGAAGAAGCTCTCCATCCGATCCTCCTTGGTCTTGTCCACCACGTGGTGCAACGTGGCATAGCCACACCTGCAACATGGGACAGGGTTTGGGATCAGCCCCAGCCCTCCTGCTCTGACATCCCCTCACCTCAGAGCATTCCAGCTGCCCAAATGGAACAGCTGTGTTGTGCAGCACTCACTGTTATTGGTTTGTGGTCACCTGAACCCCACTCACCAGCAATGCCTGACCTGGCCAGCCATCACACATTTGTCTAGAAAATGAGTCAATTAATAAAAAGGAATAAAAATTCACTGTCTTCCCCCTGAGCCTTGCAAGAAGTTCAGCTACTCAGTGTTAGAGTCAGGATTCAGTGCTTCTGTCCTGAACTGGAAGCTGACACCCAGCACCATCTGCCTTAGGAGCCATCCCTCAGTTCAGCTGAACACCAGGAGGGGAGAAATAATCTTGCAGGGCCCCTAGAAAAAATCCCAACTACTGTTTTCAGCAGTTCTCAGCAGCTGATCATCAGCAGTGCATTTTGAAAGGAGTGATAAAATTCCAAAGGTATAAAGTTGCCACTGGACTACAATTTCATTTTCAGATGGGAAAGAAAGAAGTGCTCAATAAATAAATCATCACTTGTGGCTTTCAAGGAGGGCTGGGTTTTCTGGTTTACCTACATGTGGCAGACTGGATTCTATACAATATTTGTATAATAAAATATAGATATATAGCACTGAGAGAAGAAAAGAACATTGAAGACTGACTTTGCTTTTGTATATTTTTCCAAACTCTGCAGAATATCCATTCCCACATGAAGGTAAAACGGGTTCTTTGTGGCCTAAATAAGGAAGACAGACAAGAGTTAGAGTCAGCAATTTTGAAATCCTGTAAAAATAACACAACAAAGGCCTATTGGTACCAGAGTCTTGTGTATCACAGCAAACTTATCTCTATGGGAGCATGACTTGGATTAGCCAGTGCAAGCTTCTCACATTTGCTTTAGAGCAAATCCTAGAAAACCTGCAGTAAATCCAAACTCTCTGATCCCCTCCTTGGAGGCAGACAGTTATTTTAGTTTATTGTATCTGTGCCTGGGCAGCATTGCAAGGAAAGCTCTCACATTTACTTCAGCAATTTTAGTTGAGCAGTCACAGGTTTTAGTTGAGCAGCCTTATAAAAATCTGCCAGCAGCTTTTAGAAAAGGTGGTTTAGTGTTGTTTTGGCCTGCCTTATAAAAAAAGCTGTTTTTGAAGCACACAGCAGAGCAACAACATTGCACAACACTGCAGTGCCTGCCCAGAGACTCCACAGGACAGGAGGCAGCTCCAGGGCTGCCAAAATTCAGCTGGCCAGAGGTCAGGGGGACAAAGGGACTTCCTGAACAAAAGCCTTTTGGCCCAGCCATGATGTGCAGCTCAGGGAAGGCAGATACCTGGTACAGAAGATACGTGGACTCCACCAGCTCTGGCCTCAGGGGGTAGAAGGGAACATCTGGGGCCTGCAGCTGCCAGTTGTACCTCTCTGGGAGAGCCCCATAGCGTTTCCAGATGGCATAATAGAAGGCATGGAGGCAAATGGCATCTTCCACATCTCCTATCAGCACCTGGGCACCAGAGCAGCCACAGATACACACAGTTATTGCTGCAGGCCAGCAAAGATGAGAGTGTGGCACCTAAAACAGCTCTTCCCCCATAAAACACACAGAAAACAACCCCCCAAAAGTACTAATGTATTCATTCTTTGCAGTAAAAGCTCCAGCAGAGCCTCACAGCACAGAACACAAATGCTGAGGCTAAAAGAGGGAAGTTGGAAGTCTCTGATCTAGCAGAGAGCAGCCAGGGCTCCCCACATGGCTGTGTTAATGCAGGGCTGGACTGAACTCTGCAGAGCCACAGCTGGGAGCTCAGCTCACACTCAGGCTCACTCCCAGCCCACAATCAGGATGGGCCTTGCCCTGCAGGAAAGCTCACCTGCAGCCCAGGGAAGAAGGCCTGCAGAGAGTCAATCCACGTGTTCATCAGCTGGCCCGTGTACATGTTGACGTTGACGTAGAGGGGAGGGTCCCCTTCTCCTTCATTGCAGGCCTCCCTGCTGCAGGAACAATGCAGGGAACAATGCAGGAATAATGCAGGGAACAATGCAGGGACAATGCAGGGGACAATGCAG
>JAHXMQ010003857.1:768315-779553 GCA_020466415.1 Ammodramus savannarum pratensis
ATGCAGGGAACAATGCAGGGACAATGCAGGGGACAATGCAGGGGACAATGCAGGGACAATGCAGGGAACAATGCAGGGAACAGTGCAGGAACAATGCAGGGAACAACGCAGGGACAATGCAGGGAACAATGCAGGGAACAATGCAGGGCAGTGCCTCTGCAGCACACAGCACACTGCCACAGCTCAGGCAGGCACTGCCCTGCTCTGCTGGGCCCCTTGTGAAGGGAACCCAAACACTGTCATGCTCTCAGATGAGATAATTCATACAGGGATCATATCTTAGAGCTCTGCCAGCAGAATTTGTACCAAAAGTCATGCTAGGCAAGATGAGGCTTTCAGAAGAACAAAGCAGCCAATTTAATACATTTCTTTTGCAGTGCCAGACTTTTCTCAACATTTATAAATGGGACAGGCAGCAGTCTGGCTTCTCTGTGAAGCAAAGTGAAACCTCATCAGTTGCAAGAAATGAGGAGACTACCATGGAAAGGAGATTTAAGAACAGATTTTCTAGAGCCTGACACAGAGCACAACAAAGAGATGTGTTTCAGATCCTGCTGGAGGATTCACTGCTCAAGGAATTGATGCTGACATGAATCACATACCCTCTCCTCAAGTGGTTCTGAATGTTCTGATAAGCAGAGTTGAACATGTCCAGGTCTTCCTTTTCCCCAAAGAGGATGTAGGACTTCAGCAGGTACTCATAGAACGAATCTGACCCTGCTCCCAGTCCACTCTGCTTTCCAACCCAGTGACCAGTCTGGATATTCACAACATTTCCTGTCAGAACAAACAACAAGTTTAGTCTGAGCTTGCTGAGTATATCAGAGAGAAACAATCCAGTCAAGACTTGGCAATATCACAGGTTCAGAAATTCCCAAGGAGGAAGAATCAAAGATTGATATCAGATGAAGTGTTACAGTGGTGGATCCATCTGAGGAACACCCACACACATGCAGTTATTTTAAGTACTTTGAGTCATCTGCCAATCTGAATTACATTAATGGGGACACAAATCAGGGCCTTCAGTTCCATTCCTTTGAGTTGAACACCTGTGCCCTGAGGAGTCTTTCAGAGACTCCATTTGTCATGGAAAGCCCCACAGTGCCATTAGTCCAACACAAGCCCTGGGTACACAAGGAGAACATGAGTGAATGGCTACAGAGGGAGCAGAGGGACAGAGGTGAGGACACATGAGGACACAGCAGCCCCCAGACTTTACCCAGCAGTCCAGTGTTGTTGCTCCTGAGGCTCCACAGGGCCTTCACAGCTCTCCTGGCCACCCACTCGAAGGTGGAGTCCCCGAGCAGCCTGCTGAGGATGCCAAACTCCACCAGCAGGGACCCAGCTCCTGCTGTGCACGTCTCGTTGTGGCTGTCTGGGGGAACCCCCTTCTTGAGGTTCACCTGTGGGAGGGACAGGCTGCACTCCAGCTGTGCTCACAGCTGCACCCTCCCCTTCAGCACAAGCCTTGCAATGTGCACAGGGACACAAAACCAGCACACTTGGAAAGCTTTCCTGCAGAATTCCTGACATTCTTCTTCCAGCTCTACAACACCGTGCCTAAAGTGGGCAAGCCTCATTTTCTCTTGTACTTGCTAACCCTTGCAAACTTCACTTTTTCATGTTTTCCACTAAACATTCAGGCTTTTCCCTCTTTGCTGCCCCTCAGTTTGTGCTGGTGAAACCAAGAGCTTCCTCAGTGGCTGCTCCTCCCCTTCCCCATGGGACAAGGTGCTGAAGGGAAGTTAGAGCACCCTCAGCTGCTTTACCAGGCCCTGAACAGAAGTGAAAATTCACATTTCTCCAGGGGGAAAAGCAGTGCTGCTGTCTCCAGAAATCAAGAGCAGCCAGGCAAGTGCTAATTACAGTTTTGCAGTTTAGGATTGTTCCAGTAGTAGTGACATCCTCCTCCTTGCCAACTGCATCTGCTGAAAACAAGAGGCTGCAGCATCCAGGAATCCCAGAGTACTGACACACACTGAGCAGTCTTCAGGAAAATTACAAATTGCAAGCCCAGTATGATAAATATTTCAGAAGAGTTTTATTCTAATATAATTGTTTTAGTAGCAAGTCACCAATAAAGTCACTTTCCTCCTCTTTGCCTTTACAGTACTCCTTGTTACTGACAGTATTGTTTGTGTGACACAGGGCAGGGAATGCTCCACCAACCAGCAAGGGAACAAATTACTCCTGACCCACAGGGAACAATAAACACAGTGAAAGTCAGCCCAGGGAAAACATTCACTAGACAGAAGGAGCAAACTGTGCTATCCACCTCACCAAACTCAGGGCAGCTTCCCCTGTGTCACTTCAGAATAACTTAGGGCAGGCTCAACACCCCAAGTGCACATAAAAGGGCACAAAATTGAAGGTGCAGGACAGGTGAAACTGCTCTGAGCCCGTTTCCCCAGGCTGCTGTCACTCACCCGAGGATAGGGAATGCCAGTTTTGGTGTTCTCAAAGGCTGGCAGCAGCCTCACTGCCAGGTCATGAGCCAGGTGCAGCAGCTCATTGTCATAATCCTTGATGCTCATGTCACCAAATGGCTGCTTGGTGTCTGTAATGATGATGTGGGCAGACAGCAGGCTTCCCAAAACCCTGTGGGAAAAGGCAAATTCAGGTTTTCAGTCTGTTCTGAAGCTCATTCCTCACCTAAACACCTCACTGCTGCCATGTCTGACAGAATTATTGCTTTGTGCTCCTTACAGGCACTACACAAAATGACCTGGTGAACACATGTAGAACTCATGCTGCTGTCAGCCACTGTTCCAAAACCTGGTTCTGCAAAATTTACCTAACCCAGGAGCTCTTGGAACAAATCTATTTAGGAGTGAAGACCTCCTTGTCCCTGCAAATGGCAGCAAGGGTGTTATATAAACTCAGTACTCAGAAAAAAGAAAGCCTAGCCATGTGAAGCAGGAATAAACACTGCTTGAGATACTCAGAAAACAAAACCCTTTAAAATCAGAATTATCTACACCCATTTCCAACACAGAAGAGTCTTTTTCATCTAAAATGAAAATTAAAGTGAGCAGAAGTCCATGAATCAAAAACAGAGCAGGGAAAAGCTGTCCCAGGGCTGTTTGCTGATCAGGGCACAGATCTGAGTCTCTGCTGCAAGCACAGAGCCAAGCACTGCCTCACTGCTCCAGGTCACACGGGACTGATTAAAATTGTTTCCTATATGAAAGGATGGAATATTTTCATAGGAGATTAAGAAACAGCTTACTTGAGGAACCATTTTAGGGAATAAAGCCTGCCAAAGACCTCCTAATCAATGATTTCACTTTGAGTTACACACACCAAGTCTTTAACCTTTAAAGACAGAAACTCAGCACCACAGACCTGATTGTTGCCTCGAAAACTTGGACTGTTGAGTCTTTGTCAAATGAAACCGTGTCAATCACCAACTTCACTGCCTTCTGGAATTCTGAGGAGTTTCCCATTACCTGTTACAGACAAACAAAGCTACTTTGTACAATTGTTGCTTCAGAAGAGGGTTAGGGAAGAGAATGACAAGTTCACATCTTAACCCAGCAGTCAGATTTAGCACACTGAGTATTCAAAGTGCCTGAACTATCAGTTCAAGAGTTAAGGTTAGCTCAAAACATAACACAACTTGCAGAACAATGAAGTTTGATTGAATGTTTATTTGACCAGAGGCCAGTCCAACCTTTCAGGTTCCTGACCCAGCACTGCACACCCAGCAGTTCCCTTGTGCCTGCTTCCCACAGGTCTAACCTAGGATGTGATTTCCACTGCATCCAGAGACAGATGTAAGTTCAGCCTGAGCTTTGGGGAGCAGGAATGTGGAAGGAAAACACAGGTTCCTGCTTGCCTGAGCTCATGAAAAGGCTGGGACATACCCAAATTTCTAACCAAAGCACCAGGTGCCAGCTGTCCCCATCACCCAGACCCAGTGGGGAAACATCATGGTCTGAGCAATGGGGAGCAGAACAGGCTTGCCCCATGCAGCAGCTTCTGAAACACAGGAGATTTAGCAACCAGAACCTTTACATGTGAGAAAAGAAGTTAAGCACAGCCCCACTGGTGATGGAGGACAGGAAAGCACTGTTATCAGGCACGGAGCACAGATCCCAAACTTCTCTGTCAGTAAAACCCAACATCTCCCTCACTTCTGCTTTCAGTTCTGCTCAAGCAGCTCCTCACACTGCTGCAGCCCAGGGTGGAATGGGAAGGGTTTGATAGCCCAAAGAGCCAGAGGAGATCCACATCCCTGTGGCTCCAGCACATCAGTGAGCCCTGACACTCCAGAAGGCACAAAGCCTGCCCTGGCTGCACAGGTGAGAACAGTCAAACTGCTGGGGTCTCTGAAAATGCTCCTCCTCATGACCCCATGCCCTGGCACTAACACAGAAATGAGCTGCTCCTCACATTATCTTTCACTTTTGGCAGAAATGCAGGTGAGAAGCAGCTTTACCAGTTTTCCCCTCCTTCCTTTCACCACTTCACACAGATCTGTGTGTCAGTCAGGCCCTCTCTGCCAAGAGAAACAACCAGGGCTCTTCCAGCCACTGTGCACACAATGAACCCTCATCCTGATGGACCTCTCAGCAACTCCAGCTCAAATCCACACACCCCAGGCATATCTCAAAGAGATCTCGTCTGAAACTTGGGGAGGAGCTCCAAAATTTCCTCTGTCTCTTCAGGAAATCTCTGCTGACATCTCCAACTGCTCTCATTCTGTTACCCCCACGTGACACTGCTGGCTTCTGATCCAGCTGTTAGCTCGTGATCCAGCTGTTAGCTCGTGATCCAGCTGTTAGCTCGTGATCCAGCTGCTTGCACCACCTGGGCAAGCCTTGGGGAGCTGCCCCAGCCAGGGCAGGTCCCAGGGTGCCCAGGGCAGGTCCCAGGGTGGCCAGGGCAGTGTCCCACGGTGGCCAAGGCAGGTCCCAGGGTGCCCAGGGCAGGTCCCAGGGTGGCCAGGGCAGTGTCCCCACACCAAGGACTCACCGCCAGCGTGTCCAGCGCGTCGATCAGCGTCAGGGAGTAGTTCCCCAGCACATCATTGATGTTCAGGTTGGAGCTGGAAGAGCAGAATCACACAATTGTTAAGGCTGGAAGAGACCTGTGCAGATCATCCAGTCCAACCCCCTGTGCAGGCAGGGTCACCTGGAGCAGGTGACACAGGAACTATCCGGGTAGGTTTGGAATGCCTCCAAAGGGGGAGGCTCCATGACTCCTTGGGCAGCTGTTCCACAGCTCTGCCCCACCATGCAAAGTTCATTCCAGTACCTGACAGGAGGCTACAAGAAATACGGAGAGGGACTGGAGTGACAGGACAAGAGGAAATGGCTTCCAACTGAAAGGGAATAGGTTTATACCGGATATTAACAGGAAATTGTTCCCTGGGAGGGTGGGCAGCCCTGGCATAGGTGCCCAGAGCAGCTGGGGCTGCCCCTGGATCCCTGGCAGTGCCCAAGGCCAGGCTGGAGCACCTGGGACAATGGGAGGTGTCCCTGCCATGGCAGGGGTGGCCCTGGGTGGGATTTAGGGTCCCTTCCCACCCAAACCATTCCACGATTCAGGTAAAACTCGCTGTTTTAGCTTATTACCATTACATTACCAACTGTGCCGTGGCTGGGCCCAGGCTGACCCCCAGGGAGGCACACACGGAGCGGTGCCAGCCCGGGGCCGTGCCCACCCCGCAGGGCCCCAGCAGCCGTTCCCCACCGGTCGGTGCCCCACACCCGTTCCCTCACAGCCGTTCCCCCACAGCCGTTCCCCCCCGGCCGTTCCCCGCTGCCGGCCGCACTCACGGGTCGCGGCGGTCGGGCCCGCGGCCGCGGCAGTGCAGCGGGTCGAGCTCGTCGCGGGGGAAGGCGTGCTCCATGTAGCTGTCGTAGCCGAACACGAACATGCCCCGGGCCGCGTCCCGCAGCCGCGCCCGCAGCTGCGGCGGGAAGGCGCCGCTGTAGCGCCGCTCGTACTCATCGCCGCCCGCCGCCGCTCCCCACAGCCGGGCCCCGCGGCCCGCAGCGCCCGCGGGCGGGCCGGGCAGGGCTGGAGGCCGCGGGCCGGAGCAGGGCAGGCGCGGGTGCAGGCAGAGCCCGCGGGCCAGCGCGGGCAGCAGCGCCAGCAGCGCCTGCAGCCCGAGCCGCAGCAGCAGCAGCCCCAGCACCACCGACCGCCATCGCATGGCCGCCCGCGCATAGCGCAGCGGCGCCGCCCGCGCCGCGCTGCGGCCCCTTTAAGAGCGGAAGGGAAACAAGGGTCGGGAGCGGCGCAACGCCCGCCCACTCTGCGCTGCTATTGGTGGAGACGGCGCGGAGGTGGGAGTGGCCTCCGGCCATTGGGCGCGCGGTGCGTCACTCAAAGGCACCGCCCGGCGGCTTGAAAGGGGCGGGGCGGGGCGGTGCCCGGCTGTCGTGGCACGGCCGGCGCAGGGTCAGGGCGGGGCCGGCAGCAGCGCGGCCTCCCCGGCAGGCCCGGGCCGGGAGCCCTGCCCAGCGCCGGGCCTTGCCCTGCCCGGCGGGCACTGCCACAGCGCTCCGGGAAACGCCCCGGGGTGCCGGTGACAGCGGCGGGACAGCATGAGGAATTCCTCCGTGGAAAGGGTGCTCAGGCCTTGGCAATGCCCTGGGAGCTCTGGAGTGCCCATCCCTGGGGGTGGCACCTGGAGGTGGCACTCGGGGCTCTGGGCCGGGGACAGGGTGAGCATCGGGCACAGCTGGCACTGCCTGGGCTGGGCGGGCTGTGCCAGCCTCAGTGATTCCGGGGAAGGAGCCCGGCGGGGCAGGAGGCGCGTTCCGGGAGCCGCGGTGGGAGGAAGCCAAGGCACGGAGCTGGGCCGGGATCCCGGGGGACACGGACACAGCGACCGCCATCCCGCGGTGCCACCGGGGGACCCCAGCACTGATGGCCCCGGGCACTGCTCAGGGACAGAGCTGCAGAAAGAGAAGAGCTGACAAATGCCAGGTGTGGATGTGGATATGAGTGAACACACTCCAGCAGTACCAGTAAAAGCTTTTGAAGATAAGCAAAAGAACAGAAAGAAACCAGAGCCAGGGGAGGTAAAGAGGAAACCCAGCTCCGAGCTACCCCAGCAAGCTCAGCAGCATCAGTCACTGCCTGTGAACTGTCACTTGTCACCCACTGTCCTTCCACGCTGGTGCTGCATCCTTGTACCAAAGTGCCTGGGTTGTTACAAGGAAACGGGACAGAACGAGAAAAATGCCTACACAGGAAAAAAAAATAAAGGGCTTGTTATGCACAGACAGACAAGCAGACAGTAATGATCTGTCTTCAGCCTATACTGGAGAGTAGTTCAGAAGTCAGGTCTTTGTTTTCCAATGATTGCAACAGGAACAGTAGAATGAATAAATCCAAACCAAGTGTCACAACTCAATGGTCCATCCAGACTTCTGGATGCTGACTTTGGACAATTTTTCAGTTCCCTTCAGCCTGGACAATCTTTCAGTTCCCTTCCTCAGTCTGCAGAATTCATGGATTTTTTAAACGTTACCCAAACCAAGAAGGGACTTAATTATTGATTCTAACAAGAGGAAAATTCTTTCTTGCTGCAAAGACTGAAGTATCCACACCCCAAATTAACACAATTACACAAAAGCACCTTAACAGTTTACTTACTCTTGAGAAAATCAAGATCAGCTTTAAATTTCACACACAATTTTTTCTTCCTCTACTGACAAATTTGCTCTGTTTGTTGAATAACATGGTTCAACCCAATGGGTCTGTTCAGAGAAACACAAATGAGACCAACCAATGCTTCCAGCACCAGAACATATTCAGGAATGGGAATTTCACAGCCTGGCCTTTCAAAGCTGCCCCCACTGAGCACAAGGTTTACAGTCATTCTCCAGATGAAGTTATGTAGTTAAATTTAAATTAGGTGATGAGGGTTCTTAGCTATTTCTAACAATAATAAATCAGCTATCCTACTACAGACGAATATGCAAAAAAGTGGTTTTCAACAACACTTTATTGAAGCACTTCAAAATTATCACAATGATACATGTTGCCTTTAACAGAATAAAACCTGTCATGTCATAATTAAAAGGCACTAATCCTGGCACAAAGGTCTACTTACCCACCTTCCACTGGGAGGGAAATAAAAACATCAAGTATTTCACTTCTCCTTTTACAGAGTATGTGCAAAGCCCTGCGAGTGCCATTCTGAGTTTGCCATGGGGTGGCACAGAGAGAGCCCCTGTTTGACCAAGACATGCTGAGCAGAGCAGCTGAAGCAGCAGAGCCCTCTCCAGGTCATGCTCTGGTGAGACAAGGGCTGCACTCACATTTTGGGAGCTAAAGCCCTGAAGCTCAGGCACTCACACACATTATTTCTCCTTTAACACGATTCACTGTCCATGTCACCTTAGGAACACAGCTGAATCTGTTCTGCAGCCCTTTTGGGGATCCACACTGGCAGGTGAGTGCAGGAGCAGGGCAGGGGAGCAGTGTGGGCATGCAGGGGGAGCACGGTTCCTGCACAAAGCAAACCAGGACGTGCCACAAGGGAAACCTCAGGGAGCTCAAAGCTTGATAATCCTGCTAAGCCATGCCTCAGGTTATTACAGATCCCTGCACAACACTCCTAGATTCAACACACAGACTGCTTAAGGCATTTTCTTTGGCCTTTACTTCTACCAGAAAGTGAAGATTATGCAGTTTGATTTGTCAGCACCCAAAATCTTTCCAACCTGTTTCCATCAAGATGCAAAGGGAAAAACACAAATCATTGAGGAACTGGATTATTGGTTCCACAGATGATGGAACAGCTGCACATTTGTGCATCTTTCCTGTTGCCCAGGGGTGGGAAGGAGCTGCTCTGTGCAGCTGTCCCTGGCTGATGGGAGCTCCCTGCTCTGTAACTGCACACTAAGGAACCACCACCCACTGATGCTGGAGGACAGGGACACTCCAAGGAAACTGTGGGGGCAAGCACAACCCTTCCTCATCCATCTGTGCTGCTCCAGGAGCACCTGCACTGAACAGAGGCACCACCAAGGGCTGAGAGCTGAGTTAAACCCAGGACAGCACACAGTGCCCACACCCCACAAAGGCAGGACTGCTCAGTGTCTGCCTTTCCTCCAGAGCTGTTTTTCTGAACATGCCAACAGTTCAACACCTGCATCAGGGGAGTTTCAGGACTGTGTGACATAATTATGACTATACTGATGTCAAATGCAATAAACTAAAATGCATTCCCAAAAGCAACTCTTGTGAAGAGAATGGGAAATTTAATCAGCCTCTTTTTACTGTCCATGCTCCCTACAGAGCCTGAGACAAGTAATCCTGGTGAGATTACATTTCTAGAACACAGCTGCAGCACCCAAGTTCAGCAAACACCACTAATGCCTCAGCTGGGCTCCACACCTTTATTAGGCCAGAAAAGATTTAACCTTGGACATAAAAGTGCCAGAGGAGTGCTGTTTTCAGCCCAAGGCTGAGAAGGTGTTGAGAGGGAAACAATTCCTCCTCTTTTCCAAGAAAAGGTGCCTGGCAAGTTACTCAAGGCCAGAACCAGAACAAGGGCAGCCACTCTGAGGGCTCCTGGCTGCCCCAGCAGCAGCCAAGGGCAGCTGGCAGAGCAGTGGCACCACAGCTGTGACACCCAGCTGGGCATGTGGGGAGTGCTGCAAATGCACCTTGTGGAGCACACACATAATGTTCCTTTTAGAGCACACACATCCTGGGGGTTCCTGTGCCTCTCCCTGCTGTTTACACCTAGAAACAAAGTGGTACTGAGACACCACATCAACCAAAGAGCTGTGGGGCAGCTCACACCACAGCTGATTTACTGAATGGCTGGTGCTGCTGTCACACCAACCAGGCTGACAAGGCTTAGTGCACTGTGCTCACCTTTGTGTCTGGAGACATTTTACTTTAATATGAACTGCAGGGAGCTTGCTTTGCATGCAGGAAACTCCCAAAGACAAATGCACAGGATCTTTAACAGGTCACTAGTCCTTCCCCCAGCTGAGTTACACATGAAGGATGCTCCAAGAGCTGCACTCAGGACTAAAAACAGACCTGACACAGCCCAGTAAGTCTGAAAGCATACATGGAGACAAGCCTGAAACAAGACATCCAATTTCTTACCATTAATTGGAAGATGCTGACTGACACTCCTATTAATTAATGAGTGTTTTAAGAGAAATTAATACAACAAAAACCTTTGGGAAGAACAATCAGTGAAACTTCAGATTAAAATCACGGCAAAGATTTTGTTCAAGACCTCAGTCAACAAAAGCCTCACTTTGCACTGAGATAAGAATCCTGCTTTAACTGGCACTGAATGATCAGGCACTGCAAGATCTGCCACTTGTGGAGAAAAACAAAGGTTTTACCCTAGGCTCTGACACAAGAACCAAGCTTGCAGACACACACATTTCTATCTCTCCTGAAAACTGAGCTCCAGAAGGCTGCCCCTGCTCCAGACCCTGCAGCTGACCAGTGCTTTCCACACACATTAAAAGCCCTGCAGTCTGCTCACACTGACTATCCGAGCTTGCTCAGGTAAGGTGAGCAAGCCCCAGGCCAGTTTTGTGAGCATTTCACTGGAATAGTTGAACCACAGAATATAAATCAGCTCAGGTATTTACCAATCCTTCTTCCCCCACTGGAATCTTTGGCAGAGGAGACAAACATCCCATTGTGTTTTTCCATGATTTCAGCCACACCAACTCAAGTCAGGCAGTTAAGTGTCAATACAACCCTCAAAACATAAGTTTATTGAATAAAGCTGAAGAGCAGTAAACCAACATATGCATCCACCTAAATAAAAAAAAAAATCACGTATTTACAAAGTTCAGTAATTGTATAAGTTGTTCACATGCAGAGAGTAATGCACAGGTTAACAATTGGTAGTGTTTGGATGCCATAAACGCTGAAAGCAGTGAAGTAGATAAACACCAAACACATCAAATTTAGCTATAGGCCAGTTAACTAAACAGTGACCTGGTCCCCCACAAAGATTCACACATTCTAGTTTAGTTTCCTCATGATAGGCACAAGCAAGTTTGCTAAATAAAATAACTGTAGCAGTTCTGGAGAACTCGGGACTACAGTAGCAAGTTAATACACCCTCTCCTCTACAGCACCAGAGTATGGATTAATTGAAACCATGCTT
This sequence comes from Ammodramus savannarum pratensis, assembly GCA_020466415.1. NCBI lineage: Eukaryota > Metazoa > Chordata > Aves > Passeriformes > Passerellidae > Ammodramus > Ammodramus savannarum. Next base: position 779,435 of record JAHXMQ010003857.1, read on the forward strand.
CAGAGAACTGAAAGGGGACAGAAAGGTAAAATGGAACTTCAGGCAGCGTGTAGTGTGTGTGCAGCAGCGCCAGAGCTGGGACAGGACAGCAAGGCCATGGCAGGCTGCAGTAACTCTGG
>JAHXMQ010003857.1:779653-789746 GCA_020466415.1 Ammodramus savannarum pratensis
AGGCCATGGCAGGCTGCAGTAACTCTGGCACTCAGAACAGAGGGGACAGGGCTGCTCCCAGGGGTGCAAACCACGCCAGGTGAGGAGTCACACACAGTGTGAGGCAACACAAGCAGCTGCACATGGATCTGCACACGCCAGGAGCTACACTGACACTGCTGATGAACAAACCAGTCCCAACAAGGCTGTCCCTTTAAATATGCTGAAGTCACTGAGAAAGTAAAGCTACAGAAACGTTACAGTCTGGAGTTTATACACACCTCCCTAAGCTGCAGGAGCTAGTCAAGAGACAGGATCGATTCATTGGCTCTCTTGTGCTTTGACACAGCAAAACATTTCACTGCATGTGACAGGCTTTGCACATGGTTACACTGAGAAAGCAGGCGGGTCTAGAGTTGTCACAATAGCCCAGGGATTCCATAGCACCAGGTGAAACTGTGCCCAGCCATTCCAGGAGCAGGAGAGACACTGACAATTACACACAGATTGTGCTAAAGGTCAACAACTGCCTCGATACAAGAGCATCAGTAATTTGGGTGTCATGCAGCTGCTCAGAATGCATGTTCTGGTTTCAGACAGAGACCACGAGTATCTGGAGATAGAAAAATGTATTTGAACACAGCCTGATGTTCCTAGCGATTTGTTTTCATGCTGGAATACTCCAATTTTTGAAAGTTTGACAGAACAGTCCATTCCCATCCCCCACATAAATGTTAAACAGAAGCAACAGAATGATTTTAAACAGATGACTTTCCTAATTCATCACGAGATTTTTCTTTTTCAATTGTCAGGATCTCAGCTGTAGATTAGTGATGCTGATCTATGCCTTGTGCTCCCCTCTGCAAAGTTTCCATTTCTCTGCTTACATACACACATCACATGCATCTGTGAGATCAATCAGTATCCCACAATTCACGCTTAAATGTTTTCTAACTACTGTATGTGGCATCTTACAGAATCTTAATGCTGTCAAGCATCAGCATCTTCAAGCCACTAAACACTAGAAATAAAACACTTGCTGAAAATCATATAAAAACCTGGCCCTGAAAAACCAGAACAGAGTGTACCATCGTAGTTAACATGGTAGAGATATTTCTTTAAAAAGCCCCCCCACAACCCTCCCACCACAGATGGTTGTAAAATAAATATTTGTGCTGACTTTATCATGACAACTCTAGTTGTTTTGTGACAGGATAGGAGTACAAGTCTTCAGCAGTGCACATGAGAAATGAACCGTGAAAAGGCAGATTCTTGATACAGGATTTTGGGGTAGTATCTCATTATGGAGGGAAGTGGACAATTGAGATTATGGCCAACTGGTACTGGAGATTCCAGGAAGACTTCAGCTTCTTCTAGATTTTGAATGCTGAATAAGCCACTGAAGCGTGATATCTACAGGAGAGAGAAGAGAAGTTCCACATTCAAGTGTCTGTATTGGTATAAGTGATCAGGCTTTGGTATTCCAGTGTCCCCAACACAGGACAGGAATATCCCAGCCCTTCTCTAGAGGATGGCCAGGGCAGATGAACACAACGGTTTTCTGGATGTTTGCTGTCCTTGCTTTGATCCTGTAACTGCTCAGCATCCTTTAGGTAACAATGACAGGCTCTGCCCCACACATCCTGCTTCCTCAGGTCAGTCCATGTCTAGGAATAAGATATTCCTTCATGGGACACCTCACTGTGGCTCCAATAGTTAGTTTTAGATCAGCACTGCTCTGTTCAGCCAGCCTGCAGCTCCTCCTCTGATGAGAACAAAGCAGGTTTAGCCCTGTGGTACAAGGAATCTGCCTGGAAGAGGCTCTCCCAAGGCCCTGCCTTTCACCTTGTGTTAATCCTTGTGTGGATCTCCACAGAAAGGAGCCTCTGCTTCCATCCAGCATGTCTGAACATTTAACTGATGCTAAGGTGACAGAGTGGAAGCCACAACTGCTCCACAGACTACTCCATTTTCCTAGAAAGAAGCTTTCTTCCCTATAAAGCCATCCTGGTATCCTTTAGAGCTTCTCCTGGGAGCATCACCCTGAAGTTTCCTCATCAGCAAACTCCTGTTACCCTGGCAATGCACCAGTGTTAATCCCATGGCATCAGAAAAAGGGTGGAAAGTGTTGTCAAATTCTGTTTTCACTCAGCTGAGATGACTCAGTTTACTCACAAAGCTTATGGCAAATACCAGAGATCACAGGACATGGTTTCTGTTTGAACTCCCCAAGTTCTGAAGCATAATATGATGTCTGTGCCAGAATAAGGCACTGTTTGGCTGCAGGGGACTGGCAGATGCCACAACACAAACTGCTCTGATAACACAGCAAGGGAAGGTGATTATTTCAAGGGAAATAATCTTGGGGAATAAACTTGCTGCAAGTACTTGGCATCCTGACCAAGTGAGGCATAGGTGAGAGCACCTGACAGAAGTATAAATTCATTCAGGCCAAGCCAATGGAATAGTCAGCTCTTTCCTGCAAGCTGACTGAAGAAAGGAGCAGATTTCACAGGGAATGGCATTTTTGGTAACTACAACCCCTAAAACTTTAACCCCAGCCAGGCCTCCTCACTGCCATCTGGAGTTACACTGAATTTAATCCTGCACTCACACACTGGTCTTTGATTTGTTCCTTGTTTCCTGAAGACAAGAAGTTTGTTTAAGAACTTAAAATCCCCCCAGTCCACCCTCTGACAGCACTTCATAATTCTCAGTGGTTTGGGTTCATAGTTACCTATATTATCTTTCTCTTTGCAAGAAATTGAGTAGCAGCAGATTTCTCTGTCCTGAATAGCAGCAAGATTCCTAGGAAAGAGAGAACATGTCAGCACACATTTCACTGACACAAGGGCTCTTGCTGACAGTCTGAGCTGCTCCCCTTCCCCACACAACTTGCTCTGTACAATATTCAGTTACCTGCTGTTGCTGGGTTTTCCACTCATAAATGCGAGCTTCCTGATCTAATAACAACCCTATGTACATGAATTTATTGAGGAAATGTTTCTTAGCAAGGGTTTGACTTACATCTTTTCAATTAGCTGTTTCTCATCCAAAGCATTAGGGAGGTCTCTCTTATTTCCAAGTACTAGAACCTGAAATCCAGAGAAGGAAATGGTTGTGGCTTTGCTTTAGAAAACCCAAACAAACAGACAAAAACCCCAACCAAAACCAGGAAACCAACAAACTTCAAGGGAGTCTCATGAGCAGTGTGGATCTGTCTATTAAATCTAATGGAATAAGATATTCACAGTTAAACCAGATCAATAAAGAAGACTGACCTAGTCACAGGGAAAGAGGGGGTACAAATAAACTGTTCTGTGCAAAGAGCAAGCAAGAGAATACATCAGCTGATAAATTTGAAAACATTTGCAGCACACTCATTGAGATTCCCCAAACTGACTCTACACTTCTGTACCACACTGTGGTTAACCTTTAGTCAACAGCACTAACTCATACTGTGGAATCCTCTAAACTTCTGCCTTAATTGTATTTATGATGTTTTGGGAGCACTGAGTGAAATAAGACCACTGAAGGTCAATAACTGGTTTGAGGCACTGGGGGCAGGCATTGTCCATGCCTATACTGACCAGTAAGGTTGGGCCTTAGAATTCAGAGTTCAAGGCTGACCTTAGAGTTGCTCAAGTGTGCACATTCCTCAGAGACATTTAATGGTGTTTAGGGTGATGTTACTTACAGGGATTCCTTGTAGCTGGGGCTTATCTAGAAGATTGTGCAGCTCATTCCGAGAGGCTTCTATTTTGTCACGATCTGCAGCATCTACCATGTAGCTTTAAAGAGAATTTCAGGTTAGGTCAATGACACTGAGCTCCTGCAGAAATATCACTCTTTTTATTTTCCTTTACACTGCCAGGTTTGGGCACATTCAACAAGGTTTTCAACAAAGCTAGGGTTTCTGAGCAAAGAATTTAGTTCTTTAAAAAAAAAATTCTTTAAGATCAGAGCAGAAGGAAGATGCCTTGAATTAGCACTGCCACCCAGTTCAGACAGGGAGGAGTGAGTACTGCAGATCAGACACTGATAACATAACCCATCCTGAGCCCTGAACTGAAGGGTGAACAAGGTCAGTGTGGCTGCAGGGCAGGTTCAGAACCACAAGGAGAACTCCAGAGTGAGGCATGCAGTGTTAGGAAGGCTCCCAGGGAAGGGAAGGCCTGTGAAGGAAGCAGAGCTGAAGGAAGGACACTTACACAATAGCATTAACTCCTCTGCAATATCGCTCCCACATGCTCCGGAATCGGGGCTGCCCTCCTATATCCCAAATCTTAAGGCAAGGGGAGAAAGACAATTTAGCCATGCACTGTGTTCAAACATGTCAGGCAAAGATAAGACAAGAAATCACTACAGTTTTTCCTTTCTCCTAAGCAGCTGCTTGCCCCCTCCCATGCTAAAACAGGAATAATCCCCTGCACAGCTGCTCAGAGCTTAGGGCAGCAGTAGCAGTGCAAACTGGAGCACCTCGCAGCAGATGTAACAACATCCTGTGTATGAAGGTTACATACTGAGCTACACAACAAAACACAATGTATTCACTTCAAAATCCTTCCCCAAAGCAAACTGATGAGCAGGAAAGCAGCATCTCCGGGCCTCAAACACTCAGATCTGAGCCAGACAGCATCATCACAACAGGGCTTTAGCTAGTCCCTGAACCTGGGAATCACACACACATTCTCATTTCAGAAACCCCATAAATAAACATAAATGTCTTCTTAAGCTACTCAACAGATTTAGCTGAGCCTCTTCAGTGTTCTATATTTGCCTCAAGGCTGGAAGCAAAACAGAGCAAACATGTAAATATCAAACTAGAACCTAAAGAAAACAGTCAACAATGGCAACATACCTTTATTGTAACATTACCCTTTGTAACTTTCCTCATGTTGAAGCCCACAGTAGGAATCATATCTTCACTGAATTGACCTGACTGGAAAAAAGAAAAACAGAGAAAGTTAAATTTAGTGCTTATCTGACACAACTGGTTTACATAGTAAAATATCACAAGGTTTTTCTAACCATTCACCTTCCAACTGAAGGTTTTACGGCCAAGAAGTCGTGGATGTTAAATCCATGTGTTCTGGAGCTTGTGTGAAGTCACACAACTCATTTCTTACAAGCACTGGAATGGTTTTTCAAGCCTTGAGGCAGCCAGGGAGCGAAGTCACCTGGGGAAGAGCTTTGCACAGATGGACAGCCAGGGCAAGGGAGGAAGGAGCATTCACCTGCAGGAGCCACGGCCTGCCTGTGGGGATCTCCCAGGCTAGAAATCTCCAGAAGGGCTGCCTGTGATGCAAGCTGCTCTCTGGGCAGCCTTTGCAGCAATAAATCCCTCCTGTGGAGGAAGCCTCAAGCCCACAGGTATGGGGTGACTGCCTGAGGAGTGTGAGAGGCTGCAGAGTGGAAGGACCTGCCGGGCCAGCCTCCTGCCAGGCCAGTGTGCAGCGTGTGCAGCAGGGGCAAACGCAGCTCCAGAGGATCTGAGCTTGTCTCCAGCATCACTCCCAGCTGGGACAGAGCTGCTGCAAACAGCTCTGCACTGGGGAGCTGCTCCAGCAGCAGATGTTTTACTGTCTGTGACACTTCCATCTGCAGCAGCTCGACAGCCAAGCTCCCAACCAGCTCCTGCAGCCATAACAAGAGTTTTCAACACTACTACAGATTTCTCCCTTGGCTGTTTGGCAGAAGGTGAATCAGCCACAGTGGCCATTAGGAAGCTCACTACATCCATTATGTGTAATAGAACCAGACAGTCAAGCACATTTGGAAAAATTAGGGTTGATCCCAAAGCATTCAGTTGTTTAATTAGGGTTTGGTATCACAGCAGCAAAGTCTGCATCTCTCCCCTAACACTGGCCAGAGAAGTTTCCTGGGGTTCAAAGCCTTTGGGGATCTCTGAAGCAGACACACCATCCCAGAGTTAGGGCCTGACTGCCCACAAGGAGCAACTCCAGGTGGCCATGAAGGACAGCAGGACCAGGCTGCACGAGGAGCTTGGCTCAGACCTGCAGCGCTGCTTCAGAAGCCACTCTACCCTTCTGACATGGCAGGGTGGGTGCCCAATGGGAATGCCAGCCCAGGAGCTGCCCATTCCTGCCTCAAATTGCAGCCTGAGTGACCAGCAGAGCCCAGAGCCCGTGGTCAGCTGTGCTGCCACGCCTGGGCCAGCTCAGTTCAGCTCCTCAAACCAATCTTGCCTCTCAAGGGTCACTCACCAGTTGCTCAAGCACCGCAGCATTCCTGCCTCCACATTCCTGCCTCCAGTCACACCCCACACCCACAGCTCCTATCCCAGCGGCTCCCAAGCACTCCCTGAGCCTCCATCTCTGCTGCTGAGCCTTACCCCAGATGCTGCCAACTATTCCCACTCAGATCCTTCCAGATCCTTCTCTCGAGAGCTGTTCTTATCAATAGGAACACACATTCCAGGAACCTGCAGGACTCATCAGCTCCCTGCAGTGTTTATTTCCAGCAGCCATGTGGGAAGCTGAGGTGCCCTGTGAGAATAAGGCTCAGCCACGGTGAAACTGCTCCCAGCAGCTGGAGGAGGATTTTGGTGCCTCTTCATCCTGGGCTGGGTGGTCTGGAGGAGACTCCCACCAGGATATCTGCCTTGTTGGCCTGATTGCTACCCATAAACCACCTTATCGTGATCCTCATCAAGCTTAGGCTGCCCAAACACTCCCTGCCCATCCCTGAGAGGAGTTTACAGCCCTCCCTTGCAGCACTCCCTGTGCCAGTCATCCCACTAATTGCAGCTCCCATTTCATGTTCTCCCACTGCTCTTTCAGGACACAGATTCCTGCAGATTGGAGCAGCGCTTCATTTGCCACATCTTTAATGTAATGTTGAAATGACTGTGACCCACCACAGGGAAACTTTTACAGAATCTTCAGGAAAGCTGCTGCATCTGATTCCTTCCCAAGTGCTCACTACCCACGCTGCACATCCTTAACTTGTTCTGACTTGCTCAAAACCTCAAACCCTCAAACCTGCAGTCACCCAGCTGAGTTTCAGCTGCTCTCTGCTTTGCAGAGGGATGATCCAGAGCTGACATGAACACAGGGGTCAGCTCATGTCTTCATTTGAAAGACCTTCCCCTGACATGGGTGTGGGTGTTCCTCTGCTCACTGGATCCAGAGGAAGATATTGGAAGTCCTCATTTAAGACAGGTCAAAAATTGGTTAAAACGATTGTAAAGGATTTTAGCAGCAGACAGTGATCTCCTTTGATGGATTCTGCTACCACATTGAACTGCCTTGGCCCAGAAACTGTTCTCCACACTCAGAATTTAGAGGGCTTTTGTTTACTACCTCCTCAGAGGAAAAAAGCCAGGAATTCAGCTTCAACTTGGAGCATTCATATGCAAAAACTACTCGAGGAGCAGCACAAAAGGAACATACTTTTACTAGCAGTCACTTGGTTTGAATCAGCCTTCCCTCCCAGAGCAGAGCACTGGTGCTATCACAATAAGATGCTTTCTGCTGAAACACCAGCGTTAAAACAAGTTTGATATGCACAGCAATATTGTCAATTCCCGATGGGAAAGCCTTTGGCTGCTGTCACACACAGCAGCACTGCTCAAACCCTCACCAAGGACAGCAGCCTTGTTTCCAGCACTGGAGCCCACCCCAGCAGGGCTCTGGGAGGGCAGGAGCTGTCCCAGCAGGGATTGTGCTGCAAGCCTCAGCCCCGAGGTCACACAGTCACCAAACAAAGTTAACTCCAAGCCTGTGGAGATAAGGGCCAGGGAGACTAAACAGAGCCCCCAGGACCAATCCTTCAGCCTCCTGCTTTGAGAGATGCTCCCTTCAAAGCTCCTGGAGAACCCAAACATGAGATTTTAGTGCAGCATGAACCCACCTACCCAGATGAGTACTCATTATTCAAAGCAGCAAAACTGCATCCAGACTGAACTTTATTCCAGGGATCAGTTTGGGTTCAGCTCACCCAGTATCAGTGGCAGCACTAAAGCACAGACTGCAGCATTCTGAACAAGCCAGCTACAGGTACAGTTCATTTCCCAGAGGAAAACTTTGGACAAGTGACAACTTGTCATCCCCTGACATTCCAGAAGTGTAAAGGATGCAAGTTTAGTCTCTTCTATAATTTAATTAATATTACAACAACCTTATTAAACCTATCATTTCCAGTTGTCTTGAGTCAAACCATAAACCAAACAAAACACATTTTGGTTTTGTCATCTGCCTCTCCAAAACCATAAGCTACAGCCAGAAACTCAAATTCCAGGGAGTTATGGAATAGTAGAGGGGTTTCACTTGGGAGGAACCTCAAAGCCCATCCAGTTCCACTACCCCAGACTGCTCCAGCTCTGTCCAGCCTGGCCTTGGACAGCTCTGGGGCTGTCAGCCCCATAAGCAGCTTCATTCTGATTGCACAGCCTGCACAAGGACATTGCTTGTGTCAGAGAAGGTCAGGGCAGCCTTTAGTTTGCATCTCATAAAGCTGACATGATTCACTACTCTTACAGGACCCATTTCTTCATAGGGACTTTGCTATCACACAGGAGAGATTGTTTTATCTTTAATCATAATACCTTTCATCCAGCTAGATGAGATCACAAACAAGCTTAACCAACTAGGAGACAACACCACTGGAGTATGGAACCCAGCCAGGACACTCCCAATCCACCTGAACCAGAATATTACACTAAACCCTGCTGCTCATCCCTAAAAATTTCTTTATTTTCGCACTAAGAAAAAATGCTGCATGTCTCCAAAATGTCTTCTTTAAAATTTTATTTAAAAAGCAGTGCAATTTTAGCATTATATCAAGCTACCCCTACACTAAGCCTCCTCTGCAACACTCATAGCCTCAACCAAGCAGTGCCTCATAAATGGACAAATCAACTTTCCACAGTCCAGCTTCCCTCTTTAGGAGATACTTCAGCGTTCAGCCACTTGTGATCACGATCAGCCTGAACTCCAGATTAGAAACTTCAATCCCTGAAAGGCTTCCCAACAGCACTTCAGGAATGACTCCTGCAGAAACCAAAACAGTGGTATATGACAAGAAAAGACATTTTTATTTCCCCAGCCCTGAGTTTAACTGAATATTTAACAGGACATGGGCTGTTTAACAAATATCTACCATAAAGAAGGCATATGTCTGTCTAGAAGGCAGTCATGTAAGAGCTCAGGATATTTCATGTTTCTGATAGTCAAGAAAAATGTCCTTATCCAGATGTTGCCACTTAAAGCTCTGCCATTGCTACAAAGTGCTCTACAGGAACTCAGTACCAAGATGGAAAAAGGAGATTCTGATTTCAGTCACCTGTTTTAGCCATCTGGGGTACAGCCAGCAGGACCTCAAAGCAAGGGTCTGAGGCACCTCTAGGAGCTTTATTAGCTAATGAAGTGATGCAATGCATTTTAAGAGACTTCTGCCATTAAGAAACACTTCAAATTTTATCAGCCTTCTCCCTTAGCCACAGTGTGTATGAAGTGACAACACACAGGATCCATGGCCTGCCTGGGTGGTTCAAAAGGCATTAAAACAGCAGGGCAGCTCTTTAGAGCAATATTTTCCTGCACTTCTCTGGTGTGACTTCTTCAAGCCTAAGTTACTCCTAACAGCCATGAGAACAGAAGGAAGTTGCAGCTCCCAGCTGGCCAAACGAAGCTTTCCTTGAGAGGCACTTCAGGAATTGCCTCTCTCTAGAAACCACAGTCTCATCCCAACACTTGCCAGATATTCCAAAGTTAAAAATCCAACCACTCTAATTCAGGCTCTGACACAAATCCTAAAGAGGGACCTTATTTGTCCTGTCACCACAAACAGGCTGAGTTAGCTCTGGAACCTGATAACCATATCAGAAAAGTCCAACTTCTCCCACTGCTCCAGATCTCTGCTCACTGACCATCAGGCTAATAATGAGCTTCAGTGCCAAACACCTGGATCAAGGATCAACCTGGCAGGCATCAGGAAATGCTCCTACAGAAACCCCAGGGCATGCCACGCCACTGTTCTGTGCAATAGGCTGTGGAGGCTGCAGGGGTGCCCTGTTGTCCTCTGGCTGCAGGGGTGCCCCATTCACTGACTGCAGGGGTGCCCCACTGTCCCCCAGCTGCAGGGGTGCCCC
>JAHXMQ010003857.1:793282-807520 GCA_020466415.1 Ammodramus savannarum pratensis
GGAGTGATACCCCCTGAGCCGCCATGTTGGGTGTGGTGAGGAGCGCTGTGTCACCCAAGCCCGCCATGGAGCAGGGCAAGCAGTGGTGACACCCCTGAGCCCACCATGGAGCAGGCTGTGCCCTGCCCTCTCCACCACAAGTTCCATTGGGTTGGGGAAGACCCCCACGGTCATGGAGTCCAACACCACCTTGTCACCCAGACCTTGTCACTACATCCAGTCGTTCCTCAGACACCTCCAGGGTAGGCAGTCCCTTCCAACACCTGACTACTCTTTCCATGAAGAAATTCCTCGTGATGTCCAACCTGAGCATTCCCTGGCACAGATTCCGTCCGTGTCCTCTAGTCCTTGCCTGCCGCGGTGGGGATGGAGTGAAGGTGTCAACTCTCACCCCTCATGTGCCATCACTGCGGTGCTGTGAGGGCCCCTCAGGGCCACCCGCAAATCCAATCCCAGTCTGAGAGGAGTAAGGATTAAAAACTTCAACTGCAATATTCCCAGTTAGCCCAAGTACGTTTTAACCAAGTGAAATATAAAACCTTTTGTGTGCTCACAGAACTTCCAAAACCAAAGGGACAAGCCACTTCACCTCGTTATCCCCACTTACACTCACATAAACCAGATGTTCTCCAGAAGTTCCTGCCTTTTGCATGGACTTTGATAAATTGACTTTCTGCTTGAGCCAAATAAACTATGAGCAGATAAGTAGTATATCTAAACAGGTAACATTGACCAAACCACTCCATGAGGTGCATTTATCACAACTTACTGAGGGCACTTTAGTTTCCAGCAGGAAGCACTTCCGAGTGGAGCTGAAGGAGCAGCACGCATTGCATGGACTTTTTGGGTGATTTACCAGGGTTCTTGTCACTGTAACTGGGGTTATTTCAATTCCCACTCAAAGTAAGCCCAAATTCACAAATTTTGTGGCTCCAGCTCTCTGGGGAGTTACACAGTGGTTTGTGCACGTGAGGCCAGGCTGGAACAAATGGCAAAAAGAAATCACAAGGAAGCAACAGGATGGTACTAATTGGTCTCTGCTCACAGGGCCTTGCACAGGAGGAGCAGCGAGTGCTGCATACAGAGAATAAATCCCATTTCCATCCCTCCTCGGGCTCACAGGGCTGGGGAAGGCACTGCTTTCAAATGCCACAGCTCTGCCACACTGAAATGAGGAATTCCCTGCTCCCAACGGCAGGGAAGGCATTTGTGCCTGTGCTTTTCCACCCCAAAACACGGCTTTCCTTTGTACCCATAAAAAAAGCCAACTAATATACTCCTTCCAATTAAGCTGAGATATGAACTGCACTTTGAAAGTTCTTAATCCATTCTCTGCTTCATTAACTCAGAAAATTTCATCCCCATGGTTAGCCCTATCAGAGAGGATGGAATGCCTGGCACCAATTAGTTCTAATAACGAGCTAAGTTGTGCACAGATTTCGGAGCCTGTCATTAGTGTGAGAAAATAGGACAGCTCCTCTCCGAGCAGAATATCTTACGGGCCCTTCCTTTAATTTGTGTCTGGCTGACGCCTCCTCCCGCAGACAAAGGAGCTAATTGATTTGATGAGTTACAGAGCCTGCTGTGTGACACCTCCCTGCTGCCCAGCGAGGAACTGCAGCCAAAACACAGCGACAATATTGCTGTGAGCTCCTGCTCTCCTGTCCTTCACAGCCCATGCTCCAAGGAGCCAAACACACGTGCCCTGGGAGTGCCCTCTGCTCCTCTGGGTGCTGACTTTCTTCCAGGATTCAGCTGGGTTATAAAATGTTGTAATATGAAATAATGTAAATTTTAATATTATAATATATTTATATTTATATTTATATTTATATTTATATTTATATTGTGTATATGATATATTACATATATTATTATATATTATAATAATATATAATATATAATACAATTATATATAAATTACATAGTCTTATATTATTTATATTATATAGGAATATAAATTATATAAATTATATATTATTTAAATATTACCTATTATTATAATAATTTGTAAATTAATAATGCTGTAATTAATATAATAATTTATATATTAACAAAATCAATATTTATAGACATTTATATTATAGAAATAATTTAAATTATAGAAATCATTATAAAATAGATAACATTTTAATTTCATAATATAAATTATGTAAAATGTATTAATATATAAAATATTATAAAATGTCATTATATAAAATAATAATATTACTAATATATATTAATAATAATTATTATTTTATATATTATATTAAAACAAAATATGTCTTAATTTATATTAATGATAATAATGTAAATAAAATATATTATGTTATATATTATTATATAATGCAAAATGTAATAATGTAGAAAATATTATAAAATGTCTTTGAGACTGTGGGTGCCTCCCAGGTTGGGATCCTCCCTTGAGGAGGGAGGAAGAAGCTTTTGGATCTGGGGAATCTGAGGACAAACAGGAGCCTCACTGCAGTGCCAGCAGGCAGCTGGGGGCTCTTTCCAGCTCTGCTCTTTCAAGGCTCACTGAAAATAATATCAAAAGCAACGGAGGCAGATGATAGCAGATACAAGATATGTGTCTTCTTATGTTACAGACTCTCAAAGGAAAGGGCAAGATTAGTGGTCACCTCTAGAGAGATGGACATTAAATAGCTGGTTCCTAAATCTGCCACAGCCTGTGAGTGTCCTCCTGTCATTCCATACAGCATTTTAGTACTGCCACACCATACACCGTCATTAAATAACCCGAGGAGGCAAAGGAAGGACTTCTGTGTGTCTTCCTCACTTCTGTCCTGAAAAAATAAACGTGTCAGTTGTGCTGTTACTGCTTGAGCTAAACCAGAAGTATTCCTTTACCATGAAGGGTGAAACACACCATGAAAATTAAACCATAATTTATTTTCTCAGAGATGTTTTCTCAGATGCCACAGAATCCTGCCTGTTTCTGCAGCCCAGGAAAGCACCAGGAGGGGAGGGAGGGCAGTCCAGCCCTTCTCCCCCAGCAGCCAGGGCAGCAGCGTGACTCCTGCGTGAGGCCTGACGTGAGCAGCAGGATCCCATTTCCCAGAGCCACGGGATCACTGCCCTCAGCAGGGTCAGGGTGTAAATCAGGGGGGCACAATCAGACACTGAGGTGTCTCCAGGTGAGAATCCTCATCCCAAGGTGACCCGGTGTCAGTTCACTCTCCACACGCCTCCCTCACCTTGCAGCAGTGCCCAAGGCTGGAAACGTGGCAGCTCGGTGGCTGGCAAGCTGTGCAAGTGTCTGTCACTGCCAGGGAAAATATCAATGATGGCACTCGCTGCAGCATCTCGGTTTCGTAGGTGCTGGCAAACACTCCCCAGCAGGAGCTGCTGCATGCAAGTGATGACCTTTAGGAATGCTGGCATCTCCCAGTGCTGAAGGAGCAGGAGCATGAATCAGCAGAAGGGAGCAGGGGGAAAAAAAAGAGAGAGTTAAAAAGGAGCCTGCTGTTAGCAGTAAATTAAATAAAATTCTCCCGGTCCTCCAGTCAGATTTATTAGCAGTGACCTTGGCACTTGCAGAGCCCCCTGCACAAAAGCCAGGCCCACGCTTGCAGATTTAGTGCACACTCAGGGCCTTGGCCAGCCCAGTCACCACATCTCACCCTTTCTGTGATTTAGATTTTAAACCTACAAGGAAACAAATCCATTCTTCCAGCCTGGGCACAAACAGCCTCCAAGGGAGGCTCTAAAAGGCAGGCACAGAGCCCTGGGCTCCAGCTCTGCACACACACCTGGATGAGCAGATTCAGGGGAGCAGCACCTTGGGAATGCCACAGCAGGGACTCCTTGGTGATTCTGAGCCAAGAGCTGCCCACCAGGGACCGTGCAATGTGCCAGGCCAGGGGAGGCATTTCTGCAGCCTCTGCTTTGGGGTAGAGCTCCCTCCCAGCTGCCAGGCAATACCCAAACAGTGCTGCAGCCCCTCTCCTGACAAACCCCAGTGCCCACAGAACGGGCTGCCCTGTGCATTTCAGGTGTGGTGCAGCTCATGCCCATCAGCCATGGCCCCTGGACACACCTGGGCACACCTGGGCACTACCTGGGCACCACCTGGGCTATGGAGCAGCCCTGAACCCGGCAGCACAGCACTGAGCCTGCCTGTGCAGTTCTGTTTATTCCAGCCAGGATCCTCCGTGTGAGACGCTGCCACAGCACCAGCACCAGCCTGAGCCACAGCCCTGCGTGCTGCCCCTGCCCCACTTATCCCTTCCCACCCTGGGAGATGGGGTTGTGCCTGGCACAAAGGTGATGTGTCCCGATTCTGCACAGCTTGTCCCCAGCACTGTGACGGGCACGGGATGAGCCCTAGCAGAGCCCAGACTGGATGCTGCGATGTCCCAGCGGGTCCCACTTGTGTTCCTTGCACTTTGGTTTCCCCTTTTCTTCTCAGGCTTTCTCCTTGGCCAGCGGCTCTGCTGCCTTTGCTTGGATTTTCCAGCAGAGGGGGATGCAGCCTCAGCAAAGCCGTCCTCGTTCCCTGAAGGGTTTGGCTGTGTCCTCACCTCCATCCTCACCCTCTGCCTGCCCTGGCTGGCAGTGCCAGCACCCTCACCCAGCCCTCCCTGGCACATGGGCACCACAGCAGATCTTCCTCTCTATTTTTGGGGATAAATCCAAAGTGAGGGATGTTATCAGCAGTTCCCTAGAGATGGACAGCAGGAGCAGCAAAGCCAATCCCGTGTGAACCCTCCCCTGACATCTCAGGGGAGCTGTCCCCAGAGGTGGCACAGGTGTCACCACACTCTCACCTTTGCTGTGTCAGATTCTGTGAGGGGCAAATCCCAGCTGGTGCCTTTAGTGAGGGAAGAAGGAACAACCCACAGGTACAAAGGGGCTCCCACAAGCCCAGCCAGCTGAGCTGCACTCATTTACTCCAGCCAAACACACAACTGCTGCCTCAGCACCTGGTGACAGTCCTGAACTGAGCAGGGCACCTGCGTGTATGTCAGTGCTGAAATCAGGAGCAGAAGGCAGCACCCAGTCCACTCTGCAGTCTCCCTTGCATTGGATTTTGGGTGCTCTGCTTGTCTCTATTGTCCTTTGTCACCTCTGGAAGTCACCTTCCCTGCTGGCACTTCATGGAGCGGGGCCACCACAGGGAGCTGGGCACCCCACACCATCATCAGAGCTGGGCTTCAAGGTTATTTCCTATCCAATGCTCCTCTCCCAGCCATCCAGTTATTTTCTCCTTGGCTAAATCATCTGAAAATAGACTGCAGCCATCCCAGCTCTTCCTGCTTTGTATGCATGAGCAGGAAGGGGAATTTAGGATTTTGCTGTAATGCCATACACAAAAGCCTGCTGGAGAGCATCACTTTGATTAGCTCTTATTGTACACCCAAGAAAACAGAAAAGAATGAGAATAAGGGAGAGCCCAGCATGTGGCTGCTGTGCCTTCAAGGCTGCTCAGAAAATCTGCCTGCTTGCTCAGGGCCCTCATCAGGAGCATATTTGTGCATAGCCCCAAAATGGCTTGGGTTTTATCCTTTTGATGATGAGGGGGAGAAGGGCAGGAGCACTGTAATGGTTTGCTCCCTAGCACATCCCAAAATTCTGGCAATAAAGCAGCCTGACCCTGAGGCCTCCCTTCCCTTGGTCACCTGCAGGCAGGTGAACCTGTCCAACACCACACAGGGCACAGCAAAGCTCTCCTGGGACTCCTGGGAGTCTGACATGGAAAACTTGATTTAGATCTGGGAATTAAATTAGCAAAAGGGATGAAAAAGAAGAAAAATATCTCACATCCAAGCACGCATCTTTGGCAGAATTTATGATTGGAAAAAAAGTATTGGGATGTGAATTTTGCAGACAGCTCTGATGAGTGATGGAATGGACCAAAGTCTTCGCTCTAAACTGCCTGAACTTTGAGGATTTGATGGAGATCCAGATTTTAAATTTCCATTGGGGCCTTTCCCATGAAAAGCAGAAGCAGAAGGATCTCATTTGCTTACAGAGGCTGTACCAGATACTAACTTGCCCCTTCTCCCCTGTGTCCTGGCCACCCCCAGCAAATGAGATCCTTCTGCTAAAATGAGACTCTGTCTCACTTTAGGTGAGTCTTTGTCCCAAGGCACAGACAAACTGAGCAATCCTGGTTCTCACAAGGGCACCACACTTCTGGAAAACAGAATTCAGAGCAAGCATCTGCGTATGGATTTTTTAAATAAACCTCATCCCAAATAAAGCTCATCCCAAGCTGTGGGCACTCCAATCATGTCTAAAAACACGAGAACACAGGAGAGACAGAATGCAATGGATGCTTCCCTGCTTCCCACCCAGCCAGGCGAGCACCAGTCATGAGACTCACACAGCTCAAATCCCACTGTTTCGCTTTCCCAGCAGACAAATCCTGCTTTATTAAACCAAAGTGCAAGGGAATTAGCAAAACCGCCCCTTTCCTTCGCACTGCAGTGTATATAAGCAACCTAATCCATACGCCAAAGCTCCCACCGCTCTCAAAAGCTCTCAGCTGGGAATTCCCGTCAGCAGCTCGCAGTCTCCCTCCTGTCAGCTCGGGATTACCTTTCCCTAACAGGGCAGGGAAGGGGAAAAACTCGTGGGCACCTGCCAGGCCCATGGCTGCTGCTCCCCTCGCACAGTGACCATGGGGCAGGGGCTGCACACCCACTAATTAGTGCTCTTGCTCATTAAAGAGGCTCCTTTGGCTGACCCCACCAAATACTTCCCATTGTTTCCCTCAGTCCCGTGGCTGCTCAGCGGCGGGAGGAAGGGATTGATGGGCCAGGAGGGATCCCCATGCCCTGGCTGTCACCCTGCCCAAACCCTGCCCAGGGAGAAGGAAGGTGCGGGTCAGCACCGTGAGATCAGCCCTCCAAGAGAAGCCAGGGGTGACCGGGGGCCGGGAGGATGGAGCCTTTTGTCACACGAGGCTTGATGGGCCTCTCCAGAGGGTGCAGGAACCGGCGAGCATCGCAGCCTGGAATAGCGATGCGCCACATCCCATTGCTCAGGAGGGAGGAAGGAAGGAAGGACACGTGAAAAGAAAATAGCAGTAAATGATCCCACTTCGTAATTTTTCTTCCTGTAACCCCTCTGGCCCTACAAACAGGAACTTGGTGTTAAACTAAAAATAAAGCACCGTGTGGCAGTCGCAATGGGCGTTCCCGAGCGCCGCGGGGCTCAGCCCTGCTCTATAAGCAGCCTGGGCCGGGCACCCGAGCAAAGTGCCTGGCTTTGCATTTGCTATATTTACATATCATCAGTTATCAGGAGAACAGGATGTCCCAGGGGATCTGAAATAGGATACAGCACACTCCATCTCCTGGCGGTCCAGCCCTGTGACTGATGCTGTTTGCCCGTGTGCCAGGGCTGCCCGCTGGTGTCACCCACCCAGCCCAGGCTGCTGTGGCATCCCCAGCCTCCCTCCAGACACGTGTGGCTGCAGCAGAGCAGAGCTGAGGGGTGGAAAGCTCCCATCTCTCTTTCTGCCACGCTATTTCTTATTGTGAAGGCAGGGGAGATTTATTCTCCCCTCCAAATCGGGTCTGTGTTCTCCCCCACACCTTGCTCCTTACATGGAAGCCCCAGCAGCCATTTCAGTGCAGGTGATGGAGCACGAGCAGCCCTTTCCCAGGTGGGGCAGTGCCAGGGCAGAGCAGAACCCTGGCACAGCCTCCTGCAGGGCCTGGGGGGCACACACGGAGGGCAGGGGCAGGCAGGGGTGGGTACCAGCGCCCTGGCACTGCACACCCTGCACTGTGGGAAGCACACGGGGTGCCCTGCCTGCCTCACCACCTCGGATTTAAATGCCTTTCTCACACGCTGGGCGTAGCTGCCAAGTATTGTGCCTTCAGTACATCACTCCACCTTGATTTCAAACCGCTCCAGCTCGCGTTTGGGAGTGGTTTCCAAGCATTCAGCTCGCCCATATCTTATCCACACTGGCTTCCTTTATGAGCTGCACCCACTACGGGTCCAGAGCTTTAAATGCAAACCCAAACAAATATGTGGTAGCGCTTCCCATTCCCACTGGACTGGCCTGGAGTGGGAGTGGAATGAGTCAGGAGCACCATAAAGGAAAGTGAAATAGATCCACCCTGAGCAGATGATAGGATCAGGGCAGATTAGTAGCCTTGGATCAGATTCAAGGGTCAGCATAAATCTTTAATCTTTGCAAAGTCCTCGAGCCTCCCTCCCCTCGCTGTCTCACATGCACACACACCAGGCATGACTAAACAGCTCTCTGCGGGGATGGCAGACGCTTCAGAAACTCCCGGCTGGTTTTGGTTTGCAAAATACAACAATAAAGCTGCTCTCTGTTCTGTGAACGTGAGAACTTCCCTGCGCAGGCACCTCGCCCCTGGATGCTATGGGGTGCTGCCAGGGACAGCCACAGCACAGCCACGGCTCCCACCGCACCAGGGCCCCTCTGGTTCGCTCTGACCCCACAGCCAGGCTGCACCAAGCGAGTGACAGCCAAGGACAGTCCCCACCTTGTGCCTTATTAGGTCCCGACGTGGTCTGCCAGCACGTCATTACTCATTATTCCTCTGTATGTGCTTCCCACTGCACTGTGCTCAGTGCACATAATCTGGATAGTGCCCAGGCTTCACGTGGAGCTGCAAGTGCCTGGCTCAGGGGGTGGAAATGCCAGGCTGCCCTGGCAAGGGGCTGTGTGGGAGCAGAGGGGCTGCAGGAGAGCTGTGTGCCAGCTTTGCACCCAACTGATGCACTAAGGGAAAAAAAAAATAAAAAAAAACACAGCAAAAAGCCCTGGCCTAGTTTTTGTTTCACTGTGCTGGGCTCAGGCTCGAAGGATGTGGTTTGGTGGTCAGCACATAAGACAGCAAAAGAAAAAAAAAATTCCTTTGATTAAATCCAGATCGGGTCTGTGCAAGCTCTTCCTGTGGCCATCGGGAAATCACAGAGGGAAAACCCTGCCCAGGCTGCCTGGGGCTGGCACGGGGGACGTGCCACAGCCTGGGGTGGCCTGTCCTGCCCACTGGGACACCGTGTCCCACGGAGCAGGGTGTCCCACGCTGGCACCTGCAGCACGCAATGCCCAGGGGGCTCTGAGACATCCCTGTGCCCGTGCTGAGGGCTCCATCCAGGCTGTCTGGATGGGTTCATAACAATTCAAGTCACTCTCGCCACCGCTCTGCGCACCAAGGGCCAGGCGGGCTCTGTACAAGCGAATATTTATATATTCCCATAAACATTTTTAAATGGGAAATTGCCTAATGTGCCTTATTAAAGGGAAAGCACGAGCAGCTGGCCGAGGGCGCCCGGCAGGGCTGCTGACGGTGGATGTGCTGCTGCTGCTGCACCTCGCAGCTCTAATTGTTTCAGGAATCCTTTGACTCATCCTCAGGATCTGAGCACAGATCTCTGTCTCCTTCAAAACACCTTTGCCTGGCTGTGGGTTCAAACAGTGCTGCAGATGCCTCCTGACCTCGGGTGCCCGCTGGAGCCTGGAAAACCCCTCTGTGCTTCCTGGGCCCTGCTTCTCACACTGTGGCACATCCTGGGCTGCTGCCAGCCCTGGGGACAGGGACCTGTCATCAAACCAGGGACAGGGACCTGTCATCAAACCAGCCCTGGGGACAGGGACCCGCCACCAAGCCAGCCCTGGGGACAGGGAGCTGCCACCTGCAGGGACGCGGTGAAGCCTGACAGGCTCAGCAAAGCTGTCCCCAGCCCCTGCACATCACCGAGGAGTTGGGACACGGAGCGCGCAGGTCCTTGGCTTCCCCCTGGGGACAGGGATGTCACCGAGCGCTGCAGTGCCAGCCTGCTCCGTTACTATGGGGACAAGCACAGGAATAAATGTATAAAAATCAGCGGCTTCGCCCCGCGGGTGGCACTGGGATCACCCGAACCCGCCGTCCCTCCCTGCCCCGGTGCCCTCCCAGCCCCTGTGACACATCCCGGGGCTATCTCGGCCGGATCTGCCAGCTCAGGGCTCACACTCAGCTGTGGCTGTGCCGTGCCCGGAGCATCCCCGGGCAGCACCCCCGGGCACGGAACGGGGGCACCACACGGGCACCGGGCTGGCATGGCCGGGCACGGCGGGGCAAAGCAGCCTCGGGAGGGGAGCGGAGTCAGGCATCGCTCACTCACTCACTCACTCACTCACTCCCTCCCTCCTTATTCACCCGGCAGCGCCTGAATTCCCCGTGACCTTTGGACACTCATTTCAGCCACGGAAAAGGTGATGGGCAGCCAGAGGGCAGGGAAACCGGGCAAATGGCCCGGCGGGATGGCAGCGGGTGCTGCCCTGGAGCCTGCACCGGGCTGGGGGTGGCACCACCATAGAGCCCCCAGCACCGGCCGAGAGCAGCTCCGGGCACACCTGCGGGAGCGGGTCCTGGGGCACACCTGAGCATGGGGGTCACGGGGACACACCTGAGTATGGGGGTCCCCATGGCACACCTGAGTATGGGGGTCCCCGGGGCTGTCCCACCTGGGGAAGGGCACTGCTGCCATGGGAAGGGGCCCGAGGAAGGATCGAGAGCGGCTGTGCTCACTGAGGGAGCAGGGACGGTGACAGCTCTCCCCAGGGCACCGTCTTAGAAAGCGGCCCTCGGGAGGCACGGTGATTCAAGGGGAAAGCTCTGCAACACTCATTCTGGGAAGTTTCCATTTGAATTGCTGCAAAGAGCAGTTTTTCCATGATAAACAGATTGCTTCAGTTCCCCAGCAGCGCTGGGGGGGTCAGTGCCACCCCCTCCCTGCACGGGGCCCTGAGTCATCCTCCACCCCAGGGCTCAGCCGGTGTGGTGGGGCTGGGATGGGCTGTGAGAGGTGCCCCCGCACCTCCCCTGCCACGGGGGAACCCAGCCCCAAGCCACTGGCACCTCTTTGAGGTCAAACGTTCGTCTGAAATGAAGAACCTGAGAAAAGCCCTCCCCAGCCCTGTCCTGAGCAGTGTGCAGAGCCAGGACCCCTCTGTGGGACTGGGCTGCTCATTCCTGCTGGGCCAAACACTGGTACAGGCAATGCTGATGAGAACCCTGCCTCCTTTATCCCCGCACCACCAGGAGCTCTGGATCTGGATCTGCCTTTCCCAGAGCAGCCCCCCAGCCCTGGCACCTTCAGGAGCAAACACCGCTCATCCCCTCCTGGGGCTGACACCAACACCAGCCTGGGTGCTCCATGGCCCAGCCAGCTCCAAGGCAAACATCTGAGCACAGCGACCAGTGAGAGGGAGGAATCCCACTCCCTGTGCCTCTCTAATCCCATGGAATAATGCATCCCATGCAGTGCAGCCTGGATGCAGTCCAGCACTCACGAAGGCAGTGACAGACCTCCCACTGATTTCAATGGGAGCAGAGCGAGCTGGGGTTTAATCAGTGTGGTACCAGCTTGTCAGCCCTGGCATTTCTGAATACATTAGAACATGTTGCCTATGCCCATAGGTCACATTTCATCTCAGATCACACCAATTTCACAATACGTGCACTAATAGCACAAGATAATCATCGGTGACTGCTCCCATTGGGGCTGGAGCTTACCCTGATCAATAGCTGCAGCCAAAGCCAGCAGCAGGTCCCAGGCCTGCCACAGCAGGAGGAGGGCACTGGGAAAAGCCCCCAACACAGCCATAACCTTACTAATGATTCAGTGTCGAGAATAGAAATAAGAGTTAAATCTTCCCTAAGCTGCTCAGCTGCACTCTGGTGGTGTCCACATCCTCAGCAGCAGCACAAGCAGAGCTCCGTGCACACCCCGTGACGAGGATAAGCAACATTTCAGCCCTGAGAGTTTGCATATTCATCAGTCCTTTCAGGGCAGGGCAGAGCTCGGCCTCTTCTCCCTCTCATGGCACAGAGGCAACCAGAGAGGAGGGAGAGCTGCTGCACTTCAGGGGCTGAAGGGAGGATGAAGCTGTGCTCCAGAGAGAAACTGATTATTCCTCTGGTGCAACAGCTCTGGCAGCCACAGAGTGTGGCCATCATCCTTGGGCTGAGCTGGTGCTCAGAAACCAACAACGTGGGAGCCCCTCCTGGGTACTGGAATAAAGAGCAGAGGTCGGAGAGGAGGAAAGTGCAGCACTGGGGGCAAGGCCAGGGCTGTAATGGCAAACCAGCCCTGTCCCGTCAGCACTGGCATCCATGGGCATGGGCAGGGCTGAGGGTCCATCCAGAGCAAACACCCACCTGCTCAGCCAGGCCTGCCTCCGTGTGGGTGAAGGAGTTGGATGCCAGGGGCACCAGCCCAGGACAGAGCCCAGGCAGCTCCCAAGGACAGCAGCAAGCACCAGAGGAGCTGGGGGAGCTGCCTTTCATTTCCAGGCATTCCTGTTTCCATCAGCTGTGTGGTATAACCCAGCCTGCCCCATTTGCAGCTTAACACAGCTCATGTGGTGAAAAACCCTTCCCATGCAGAGCTTTCCTGTTTGGCCATTTCCAAATGCCCTGGCTGTGATATAACTGTGATATAACACCCACGGGGTGATGTGCCTGGGGCAGAAACACACCTGCGACAAAGACACGTGTAAGAAATCAATAATTCCAAAACAGGTAGAAATATTAGCCTCCATTTCTTACCCCCAGGAGTGAGGGCAGCGGGGCACAGGCACCCTGAGCCGTGCCCAGGGCCAGCAGTGCCCGCTGCAATTATCAGCTCTCCTGGCACCGGGAGGCACCGGGAGGCACCGGGGGAGCTCTCGAGTGCCGTGAACCGCTCGCACAAGGGCAGTGGGAAAGGTCTGGAACACGAGGGAGCAGCGGGAGCCGCATCTCCCGGCCCCGGCAGCGCGCCAGGGTTACAAAACACGGCCAGCCCGTGTCACATAGCCGGGGTCGGTGTCACCAGCCCCGGGCTACGGTTACAAGGGCTGAGCCCAGCAGAGTCATCCTGCCGGCAGCCCTGGGGAGCCCATCCCGCTCTGCCCCCGCTGCCCGGGCATTCCCGGCCCTCTCCTCCCCTCCCGAGCATCCCACGAAATGTCTAAGGGGAAAAAAGGACTTGCTCAAGACCTGCTGCTTTTTCCACGCTGAAGCAGAAACAGCAATTATCTGGTTCAGTCTGGTGCTGCTGGCCTGGAACATGCCATGACAACGTGTTTCTCGTTTCAAAGCCTCTTTTGTACTAGGACACAGTTCAAGGGATCTTGCAATGCCTGCATTTGTAAACACGCCGCACTTGCAGCTACACGCTCCGCAGATGAAAGCCGAGGCGGAGCACAAGGGCACTTCTCTCTTCTCTCCTCCTTCTCCCCTCCTGCCCCTCGGTGTGTCGGGGCCGGGGCAGCTCCCCCGGTGCCGAATCAGGCTGGGCAGCCCCGGGGCTGGGCAGCCACGCGTGGCCCTCAAAAGTCACGGCACGTTCAGAAAAACGGAGTCCTGGCAAAGGATGGGGGGGTACGGGGTGGGGAGAATCACAGCAAAAAAAAAAGTGCGTCACTGCAGATTATTTTAGGCCCTGGTCCATGCATAATGCAAATAAGCAGCTCCCGGGGTACATGCCTGTGAAAACCATCCAGTCCCACAGCGCCCGGCTACGGGAGCTTTCCAAACAGGTGGTGAAAAGCTAAAATTATGTGTCTGTGTGTCCTCACCGGGGTTAGGAAAGGCCCTGGCTCTCAGGAAGGCTCTCCCTGTGCCTCCACGGGGCTGGTATGAAACAGGACCGAGACATTAAAAAATTCAGGAGCATTTCTTTCCTTTTGAGGCAATCCTGCTCTCCCACTCAGCAAAGCTCACTCAGCACCTCCACAGCACCCTGTGATCTGCTGACCCCGCTGCCCCCTCCCACCTGCTGTTCACGCACACTAACTTTATTTATCTTTAATTTTTTGCCCAAAACCATTGTATCCTCCTTGTCTGACTTCAAGGAGTCGCTCGGGAAGCCCTATTTATGGGTTGAAATGCTGCTGAAAGAGTTATTGCTGTGTTATTCAGCTGTTGTGCCAAGCCTGCATGGGGATCAGGTTTCTGCTGAAAGGGTGCCAGGCACGTCTTTTTCCAGGAACCAGCAGCCGTATTTAGCCTCCGGCTGCACATGAAAGACTGCAGTCGGAAACGTGACATTGTGTCAACATTTGAGGCAGGTCAGAGCTGGGTGAGACCATGAAAACAAGCCCGGGAACTCAGCACACCCCGGCGGGGCGGGCGGCACGGGCTGTCCCGGGCTGGCGCCGTGCCGGGGGGCGCCCCTGCATCCACCCATGGATCCATGCATCCATCCATCCATCCCTCCATCCATCCGTCCATCATCCATCCATCCATCCATCCATCATCCATCCATCCA